>JAMZAV010014876.1:0-14475 GCA_024449915.1 Sweltsa coloradensis | reverse complement strand
GGTAATCATTTTCATCCAACATAGGGCATTAAAGATGTCTTTACTTGAGAAGCTTCTGATATCGAATCTCCAAAAACGAGCAAGTCGTCGGTATAGAAATTCGTCTTTTTAAAATATAATACGAAATTCAGTTCATTAAAACGAAACCTTTGAGGAAGATAAGCGATGTAAATTAATTAAGAGAAGAATCACGGTAAAGATTTATGTAAGAACTTGAGATTCATCTAGCCCGCATTTACAATCCCTTTTAAGATTCCTGTCATGGTCTGATTGGCAGCCAAACATGGCTAATATGATGTGAATTTGTTGAGATTCATTCCATAAATATATTACTTTTTTGTTGTATTAATACAAAACTATTACGTTTGTGTAAATACTTTCATTAAACTCGATCCCAGTTAGTGCCAACTATGATATCCAAGATTTTTAATACTTTTTATTTGTCACACTTTGTGACTGTACGCGTAAAACAAAGATCATTTAATTCTGTGGAGGTGTGGAGGGGTGGAGGGGTGGAGGGGAAGGGTATTTTCTCATTAAAAAACTACATAATTATTCATTTGCATGGCATTTTAAAATTATCTTGGCATGAAACTTTCCTAATATTTGGGATTCAACAACGCGTAAGATTTTAAGTTATAGAACTTCAAAATGTTAAAATATATAGTATCAAATGTGATATGTATTACTTTATGTTATAATATAGGTTCTATGTTAGCTCAAAATGAATATTAATAATGTCAAAATTCACATTTTCTAATCTTTATTTCTATGTTTCTGTTCTATGTGAAAAATTCCCGGTACTAATTATTGTTTTATAAAATGTTAACACACATGAGTATTCTATAATTTTTATCATCGAGAAAACGTAACAAAGTACCGGTATATCGAAAAACTTGGACTAAAATAAAATTGCCAGTGGCCGGCTTATCTCAGTTCAGTGATAAAGGGTAAAGGATGAAGGGTGGGAAGTAATCAATGGAACCACTGAAAAAATATTTGCCCTAACAACTTTTGTGAACTTCCATTTATATTTTTATTTTCTCGTGTCAATCCAATCCATTAATTAACAGGTAACGTCCGTACAAGAGTAAGAGCAACAACAATCAGACACAGAGGATGCAAAAGAACACATCTACTTCTGATGTATTATGAGTAGGACTGTGTGGCTAGAGGTTTTCACAGTCGGGTCAGGTTCGGTTTCAAGTACTATAAACTGATTCGGATTTTCGGTACGGGTCGAGTCGGATAATATGAAAAATTCAACGATATAAAACTGCATGTAAAAATAGGCATTGATATTGGGAAGTATTTTACATTAAGATTTTCCCCAAATCCTTTTCTATTGACTGTAGTTTTATTGAATGTGTTAAAAAATGTAAGATATAAATACAAAAAATTCTGGACCGGCAACCTCCACCAATAAAGTATTAAAACATGGACCGGCACCTCCACCAATAAAGTATTAAAACCTGGACTTGAATCTCCACCAATAAAGTATTAAAACCTGGACCGGCATCTCCACCAAAAAAGTACTAAAACTTAGACCGGCACCTCCACCATCTCCCAAAAAGTTTTGTTCTCCGAAAATTAGGCACATTGTTTTGATTTTTTGGTCGTCTCCCAAATACCCGACTCGACCTTACAATTCGGGCACCTGCACACCACTGGCAACACAATGTACTGATTGTCTAAGTATCATCATTATGTCATTTATGTGTTATTAATGTTTTAATTTCTTGTTTATTGCATTTATTGTGCATGTATAGCAACATAAATTATTGAATAAACAAAAATGAAGGATTATTTCTCCAAACGCTTGACTTCTATTGTACCTTGATGAACGTTTCGGTCATAAGCACATCTCAATGTTTATAAATTTGTTACAATGTCCGATTTAACGCCGAGTCGCTGAGATAGATCTGGATAGATTAAATTTAGAAAAATAGCTCAATTAATTAGACATTGTTAAAATCATATTCCTAGTCAAACAGCTATTTAACCAGTTGTTATAAATTAAACATGTGATTTTGTACGAAAACGATTTGAATCGATTTAAATTTTAGATTGAATATTCCTACTTATAGTATTCTTCCCGTTATACGTTAACCTTATGTTGCTAAATTTGTATGGATATAACCTTTTACTCTCTCTCTTTCTCTCTTCCAGTTTTTTGGATGAGCGTAGCGAGCGTAGCGAGCGAAGCGAAAACTTCAATTTCACTGACCCCTCAAAAAATTTAGCTCCAATGTTTTTTTGTTTGTTTTTTTTTTTTTTTTGTTTTTTTTTTTGTCTGTTTGTTCGCACGATTCCGGGCAAACGGCATAAGCGATCTTGATGAAAATTTGACAGGACCTTCGAAATCTCTGAACTTAGACGTGCCACGTTTTTGGGTACAATCGAAGAAATATTTCTCATGAATATCGCACTTTTACGATTTTTTTTCGATTTTTAGTGCGATATTTTCGTGACATTTGGGCCGATTCTGACCAAACGGGTGGGGCTACAAAGTTCATATTTTACATGGACATTAAGGTTATGGTGATGTAGTACCTTGTGAAAAAAAAAGTTGAAAAAGGTAACCAGAACCCATAAAATAAACGTACTTTTACGATTTTTTTCGATTGTTAGTGCGATATTTTCGTGACATTTGGGCCGATTCTGACCAAACGGGTGGGGCAACAACGTTCATATTTCACATGCACATTAAGGTTATGGTGATGTAGTACCTTTTGAAAGAATAAGTTTGAAAAAGTTAGCCAGAATCCATAGAATAAAGGTTTTGATATGAGTTTTTTTTAGGTTTATAATAACCATTAACAAGTAACATTTGAAACTCGACAACAATCACCTACAATGCATTCACAAAGCACTTGCAAAGGAAAAGTGGTCCCACTCAAACTAAAAACTTACAAAAACGCTCATCCATCAACGCGGCGGGACTTTAGCTTTTTCCTAGTAATACAGGAAAGAAGTACTGTGCCTTTATAATCCGCAGCAACGTATACAAACTAAGAATTGTTATTTTTGTTTAAGCACGGTAAAACACATTATGATTGACAACCACCGTTGTAGTCGATGAACGATGTTCGCTTTATGATTCTTAGGCGGAATTGGCCAATGGCCGCGGTGGAAATAAAGCTTTTACTATAAGTTTATTTTTTATTTTTTGTGCGATATTTTCGTGTCATTTGGGCCAATTCTGACCAAACGGGTGGGGCTACAACGTTCAAATTATACATGGACATTAAGGTTATGGTGATGTAGTACCTTTAGAAAAGGAAAAGTTGAAAAAGTTAGCCAGAATCCATAGAAATAAAGCTTTTACTATAAGTTTTTTACGGTAAATAATAACAATTGACAAGTAACAATAGAAACTTGACAACAATCACCTACAATGCGTAGACAGCGAAACAAAGCACTTGCAAAAGTAAAGATATCCCACGCAAACCAAAAACTTAGAACAATGCTCATCCATCAACGCAACATAAAAAAGGCGTTGGCAAAGCTTCCTTGTTTTACAACAATATTCATGTTTTTATAAAATTAACAACGCAATTTGGTATGAGTACCTACAAGATTATTTTTTAAGTATATCATCTTTAATATGACGAATTGATTGTGGTACCGACGTTGATAGTAAAAAAGCGAAGTCGAACCATTGAGGACAAAACTTGTTGAACTCTCCAGTCATGACTGTAGACAACTACTATGAAATGTGGCAAAGTGGCTCGCGATTTGACGCCTAATCCAAATGGAGAGGGGTTTACCAGTTAATACGGTATCCGGCAATAACCTAAGCTGCATCTAAGCTGACGGAGAACGAAGCTATTTCTCAATACTCGACATCTCCAATAGATATTCTACCATTTTTACAAAGCAAATGTTACTTTTCGTATAGAAGCGATCACACACTCCCTATAGAATAGTAGCGAACTAAAGTAAACAAGGGCAGAATATTTGCATTTGGTTTGTGAAAGCAATTGTCACTTTCTCCCACGTAGGCATCAAACACGTGCAACGTAATATAAACATTTTTCTCCTATTGACA
This sequence comes from Sweltsa coloradensis, assembly GCA_024449915.1. Classification (NCBI taxonomy): domain Eukaryota; kingdom Metazoa; phylum Arthropoda; class Insecta; order Plecoptera; family Chloroperlidae; genus Sweltsa; species Sweltsa coloradensis. The sequence goes on along the minus strand of JAMZAV010014876.1, from coordinate 10,424 downwards.
TGATAAAGTAAACTAAGCTCCTGTAGTAAAACCCTAGACATCAACATGGAAGGTCGCCAGTTCGACACTCACCACCGGGAATTTTGACCGTTACTTCAGTTCCCTATTTTGAGTGCATTTATTTACTTAGTTTTATTTCTTGTCATTTGTTGGGCCTTCAAAGTCCAACTCGCTGCCTTCCCGTGGTTTGGCCTGTGTGTAGGGGAGTAGTGTATTCCCCAAAACTAAGGGCGAGCTCCGGCCGGTTGGGGTGCGTGTTACAGAGAGAGAGCTCTCGCGCAACTTTTTATCACACCTTTCTTCATTCACACTGCCTTAATCATATTTATTTTCTTCTTTCACATTTTTCGTCTCCATACTAGCCGTCCCTCTCTGCAACGAGCACTCCTCCGTTCCCACCCAGTTTAACCCATCCTACCCAACATCCTCACTTCTTCCCATTAAACCCCCCTCGTCTTCCCCTTCGTTCCTCCCATTGGAAAGATGAAAACATGGAGGTAATCCACAATTATGGAAAAAGAAAATTTGGAAGATTCCAAAACAATTGACATGGGCACTGATAACTCTACTGTTGAGTGCCCTAAAACAACATTAACTAACAGACTAACTCTTGTCATTTGTAAATCCGTTTCTTTAACTAGGTCTAGGTGCCCGTTAGGGCGCCGCAGCCAAGCCGCGGTGCGCTACACACTCAAGCACCTTATACACCAAGCAGAGTTGGGGTGATTTCGAGGTGTTACCCAGCCGTCATGTAACGTGATGTGAACTTGAAAACTATCACAATCGAGGGATTTAGGTACCTGACAACACATGCCAAATTTTATTGGGGTACGATTATTCCTTCTTGGTGAAAAAATGGCTTGAAACATGCTCAAAATCACTTTAAGGATGTTAGCTACTGCTACTCTGCCTACTACTGCCTACTACTGCTACTGCTAACATCTAATACGTCGGCCCGCGATTCTGACCAGACGGGTGGGACTACAATGTTCATATTTTACATGGACATTAAGGTTATAGAAATATAGTCTCTTTTGAAAAAAAAGTTGAAAAAGTTTGTTGGAAGGCTTCCAAATAAAGGTTTTAAAATAAGCCTTAAACACTTGGCATACAATCAACAAGTAACCATAGTTACTTGACACTTGTTGACGGTATAAGCAGAGTAAGGCGGGAAAGTGCGATACGTAAACAAATAGCGGACATTTAAAATTTTTCTTCTTTGTGTGGAACGAGAAAAGGTGTCATTATACTCTCATAAAACAAATCAGAAACCGTCCCTGGCCTAGGCCCAGATGTGGAAAATTATTTATAATGCAAAGTTGTAGGTCTAAAGTTCCATTTGGGCTATAGGACTAGTAAAATTCATACTTACATTACATGTTTGACAAGCCTAGCCAACCCTATGCCAGCACAACATTGTTTCTGATATGAACTTGCTCAACTGTTTGTTTACATAATTGCAACAATCAAATCATTTCATACAACTTGTCTTTCGATTGGCCCGCGTTTTATGAAGGCACTGCCATCTAGAATAAATATAGAACTTTTTCGAGCTCTTTGCTATACGCAAATCTTTTTAAAGTGTTTGGATTTCGTGATACTCTTTCAACCATATACATCCTATATAATTGGCTAGACCAGCATTTGGTGGTCCACTTCCGGTACAATTAGAAGCCATCTTAAAATGACAGTTGACATGTTAATCAAATGGGAGCGATTTGTGGCCAAATAGTTCTCAAGATTGCCGCCAGGTTGACAGGTAAGCATACTAGCCTTTAACACCAAATGATTACTAAATTCCCTTATGCAATCACTTCGTATTGTTTCTTTTGTTTAATACCATGCTGCACAAGCTAAAACCATATCAAACAATCCAGTAAAATTCTTTATTGCATTAAAAAAGCATAAATTAAAACACCAAATCGCCATCTTGAAATGGGCCGGTTGAGTCTTCAATTTGCTACGCTCGCGCCTGTGCGGAGGTATAGGAGACTGCTAATCTAGCCTACTATAGGGGTTTAATTAATATCAATGCTTTCAACTCACAACCCATGACGTTTTCCACGATACCGTTCAAGAATACCAATTCCTTCGAAAACGAAAACGACTTCGTTTTCAAATTGCGTTTTCAACTCATCTCCCACGAACTCAAGAATTGGGGTCCAGTCCTTATACCGTCGTTATACCATGGTTATACCACCTATACCCAGGATGTACATGAATCCGGGTCTAGATATTTTACATCCTATATTGTTACTGCTAATACCATAGAATTTAAATCAACTTTGATAAAAATATTATATTTTAGCAAATAATTTTGTAATGGAACTTGAAAAAGTAATGAGATCACACACATAACAAAAACTTGTAGAAATACAGCCAAACCTTACACACTCAAAAGGAATGAGATCTAAAAAGGGCCAAGCTTATCTACCCTTCCACATAAACGTACAGTGTCCCATAACAGCATTCTCGAAAAACTTGGCAAAATAGAATTTGCATGTTATTACGTTTAAATTAATTAGAAAAAAAGAACTTGGATAAACTATTACGTTAAATTAATATCGCAAATTCTATTTTGCCAAGCTTTTCGAGGATGCTGTTATGGGACACTGTACGTTTATGTGGAGAGGGTAGATGAGCTGGCCCTTTTTTAGATCTCATTCCTTTGAGTGTGTAAGGTTTGGCTGTATTTCTACAAGTTTTTGTTATGTGTTAGGATAGACGTTAAGGAAATAGATAAATACAAATAACTTTTATGGACATTTCTTCCCATCTATCCTCACAAACACCTGAATTAAGAAGGAGGGACTCGTAAATGTTGTCCTTGTACAGGTTTCTTACGAATTGAAACACAGGACCTTGATAAACGTAATCATGAGAAAAAGGGAAGGAAATGTAATGTAGCTGATAATGTTTAATAAAATGTCGGAATTCTACGTCATTTCTATATACAATGTGCTATTTAACATAATTATGTTTAAATTTATAGGTTATTAACCGTTAATAGAACATTACGTGCAACTTACTTGTGGCTAAATATTTTCAAATCGTAAAGCGATAAAAATGAATTCAATCTTTGCAAAGTAATGTCTCCCCCCCACACCGGATTTTGTTGTCAATGTTGCAAGAAGTTGTCTGTGATGTGATGTATGTTTTAGCTTAATAAATGTAGAACATATCGACATAAAATTATGCCTTCATAAAGTTCCACTTAGATTTTAGAGCATTTTTGTCCTTAGGGAGATCATTTTAGGCCACCCTCCCATACTGCTGTCAGATATTCATCATGTTATAGCAAGGAGTTTCCCCCCCAAAGCCGCCCCCCCCCCCCGCCGTTAGTTATTCGTTTTACTTTTGGTTTCACTTGACACATGAACGCGTTCACTTTCAACTGATCATTGCACCCTGTCACAACGTCTATGTCATTCTCTGTATAGCTTGATGCTTCCCTCCATACTCTACTTCCACTAGTTTAGTTTTATTTGAAGCAAGTACGAATGCCCTTCGATATTATTATTATTACTAATCCTGACACAATGTAACGGTCACTGTGATATACCCATGTTATCACTTGATCTATATCTGTACTTTCCCTCCTACTATTTTTTATTGATGGAAGTAATTTTAATATATTTTATTTAACTCTATTATATCGTACAGCTGTCGTAGTATACTCACTGTATAATAGCTTGACGCTTCCCTCCATACTCTCCTTCAATAATAGTTTAATTAAACAAAAGTATTTTTCTCGATTTGGATAGTCGGGAAACACTCCCGTAGGTGGATTTGTTAATATTTAATACAATCCAGATTTATTTTTTTAAATTTATGGATTATAAAAGTAGGCGTTCACTTGAATATTTCAATAGTGTCTGGGTGTTGTTGTGGTATACTCACGGTATAGCTTGATGCTGCCGTCCGTGTCCCCCAGCGAGTTCTTGGAGACGCACTTGTAGGAGCCGAAGTCTGCGGGCCCCACCGCGCGGATCCGCAGCTTCATGTGGACCTTGTAGGCGTTGTCCAACAGCACCGGCTCGTATTTGCCTCCTGGAGCACACGCGGGCACACACTTAAATCATTACAATAATGTACATGAACGTCGTGGGAAGCCTGCCCAGGGTGCAAAGAGTGCCCCTCTTCAGGTGTATATTGAAGCGATTGAGGAAAACTCGGGAAAAAATCTTCAGTCAGGATTACCGATATCGACGGATCCATTATAACGTTTTATTTGGCATTTTACCTTTAGAAGTGCAAGAAACGCAAAAAATAGGTTTTTGGTGAAACTGAAAAATTAAATGCTACAAAATGCTAAATTTGACAAAATAATGATAAATATTCTAAATTTAAATGCTAAAAAAGTATCTCTACCGAAAATCCATTTGAAGAAGATAAGCAAATTAAGGGCCAACAGTTTAATTAAGGCAGTGCTAGTAATTTGCCTTATTCAATCCTTGTCTGCAAGTTTCTGAACCTTTCGTGTAGACAAGCATTGATAATAGAGAACACTTGTTATTCATTGCGAGCAAAGTAAATTTATAATATTCTGCTTAAGTACGAGTGCAAACTATAAATGTTTCTAGAGTAGGTATTTTAGATTTTAATAAATCCCAGTGTTTTGCGTTGTAAAGAAATACCTGTAACGTCATAGCGAGGAAAAAATGATTGTTTACGAATGAATACGTCCAGGTCGAAGTTCACTTCTTCATAATACAATGGCTGATTGTTGACGATTTCATCTAAAATAATTAATATAATTAAAAACTGTATTTTACACAGTTCTATTAAATTTGTTAATTTATATATAAATTAATTTATACAAATAAAATAATTATAGCAGTTATTAGAAAATAATTTGATTTCAATATGCAGAAGTAGATAAAAGGGAAATGTATTACTTCATTAATCTTCCTGCGATTGGTTAATTAACTATGCAATGTCTAATTTTGACGACCGTTCTCCCCTCCACAATAATTGTGGGATGAATTTGTTACTAATATTTATGACTGAACAGTGAACATGCATGAAGGCTACTAACAAATCATTTTTGCTACTTACGAACATAGTCTGAAAGTAACTACAATGAAAACAATAATCAGGATAGTATCTTATGTAACGTATCACTCTTATGAATAGGAATATATTGATTGTTATGCAGCTTAGTAAAACGTCTCTCAATATTCAATAATATAAAACATTCCTATATACATCTAAAATTTATAACAACACAAATATTAATTAAATACGTATTATTTGTATTAATAAGTTAAAACAATATTTGGACTTTTCATGTTCTTTTAATAAATTAATATATTAAATTAAAGGTAAAGCAATATTTCGGGTACTTTCAGTACTCTTCAAAAGGCAACAAACTAAACAAAACATAAGACTTCGTCTCTTAGCCATGGTCGACACATCAAACAAACACTGCCATCTTGATCTCAATAAAAAATATATATTCATTTTGGATTTGGAAGGAGTTTGTCCCCAAGCCATAGAACTATTGTGAGCATGATTGTAGTATAATTTTTATTTTTTATTTGAATATATATTTTTTATTGAGATCAAGATGGCAGTGTTTGTTAGATGTGTCGACCTTGGCTGGGAGACGGAGTTTTATGTTTTGTTTGGTTTGTTGCCTTTTGAAGGGTACTGAAAGTACCCGAAATATTGCTTTACCTTTAATTATATTAATTTATTAAAAGAACATGATAAGTTCAAATATTGTTTATACTTATTAAACCTAACTGTTCTAAGAATCTCAGTAGTTATATAAAAAAAAAACGTATTATTTGTATTGTAAACTCTCCGTTCATTGCACTCACAAAACATCGTATTGTTGTAATGTTAAATGGTGTATTTTTAACCCTTTCATTCCCGAATTGATTTTGTGTAATTTAAGTAGTTGTAATAATTCAATTAAAATTCCAATTTTTATTCTAAGATTTTTTATCATGATTTTTAAGCATTAAAAAAAATTTGAATTGTTTTATTTTGAATAAAATCTTCATATTTTGTTACTAGCCGCCGCGTTGTTGATGAGCGTAATTGGTGCATTGAGCTACCATGAGTTATATGGATTTTCTGTTGTTCTGTGAAAAAATCATTACTCAGTTGAAGATTTTTTTAAAATTAATATAAATTAAATAAAAAATAAACTTTTATCTTTAATTTTTTTAGTTAATCGTAATTTAAAAAAAGAAAAATCACGTAAAATTTCGATTTTTATAAGAAATAATTTTTCGATTGCGCTCAAATTTTACAAGAATATCTTAATTCATAAAATTATGGTTCTGTGAAAAAATCATCAAAATCGGATAAAGCATGTAGGTGTTATAAGTCGAAGAAATTTTTAAAAAATCGAAAAAATTCGTAAAATTGCGATTTTATGAGAAATAATTTTTCGATTGTGCTCAAAAACGTGGCAGTCCTACGTTCAGAGATTTCGAAGACCTCCATAAAATTTCATCGCAATCGGAGTATCGGTTTAGCCGGAATCGTGTGAACAAACAGACAAAAATACAGAAAAAAAAAAAAACATTCCGGATTTTTTTCTCCAGTGTAGTGAAATGGAATCTTCGCTCCGCTCGCTACGCTCATCCAAAAATTTCAATTTGAAGTACATTTCTTTCTAAAACTAGATTTTTTTTGTTTTTTTTTGCATATTTTAGATTTTGTGTATCTCAATAACACCAGTACTGGAGATTTATTATTTTTCCGGGACAAACCAACAATTTTCTGTTTTTTTTACTTTTAGCATCTATGTATTTTTAATCTTCTTTTAAAAAGGCACTATTCCTCCCACTGAATTGGGGAAAAAATAAAATAAAAAAAATAGGGGTTAAACTCAAAAAACAGAAATTTACACGCAAAAAATAGAACTTTCCGTTACCATATGGCTACACTGGAATCGAAGGGTTAATAGGTATGATCATTACAAAAACATGATAGCTTACTCCTTTCGATACATCGTTGTGTTATATATTACAATTTTTCGTATTTGATATAATTTAAAAAAAATTATCGGCACTAAATTTTTCTCTCAAACTGGTGAATCCAACAACGCCGATCGCGAGCTCGCGAATCTCGGTAGTAATTCTGCAGTAGCGACAGGTGGAAATTGACAGCACAGCTTTCTACTAGATGACGAGGAGTTTGAATGCAGGTCACATAATGTAGTTGCTTATATAAAATGAGACGTCTAAGGTTTGATCATCTCCGTTTACACTGATTGAACATGGCAACTTTATGTATGCATTCAGCGCCCTTTCCCTTTCCATGGCCCATTTCGCAGGTTATTGGGAGGAAACTATTTTAAAAGAAACTCTTCAAATAAATGGCTCCAGTCTTTCACGGCATGAAAAATTCAAGAGTTAATCCAGATTTGGGTCGAAGCGGATGGCACAGAGTATAAAATACTGACGATGTGGATTGGTAATCGTTAGAAGAAATAGAACAATCTACCTCTTGCCGTTACCTTTTAAAACGAGGTTTAGTTCGATTGTTATGTAACGCCCTTAGATTTTAGTGTACACGTTCAATTAAAGTTACTTTAAAATAGTGATATTCGGAGCAGTTTCGTTCAGTCAAATAAAATTTCAATACCTGACGTGAACGTCTAGAATATATAGAATAAGAAAGAGTAATTTTCATCAGAATACGTTGTCGGATTGAGAGATGTGTTTCGCAATTGCAACGAAAGAAGTGAGACTGATTGAGCAAATGGGAAGAGTGATCCCCCAGGAGAATCGATCGACTCTGGAATAAAATCAGTATGAATTTTTCATTGGAGTTGGATCAAGAGCGATAGGGTTAAAGAGAGCGTGAGACGGGCTTAGTGGCGGGCACAGTGGCGGCTCGTCGACCGCAAGTTACCTACGGGCTTGTACTGCGAGGCGCAACGGTTTAACATTATATTACCTGCACCCAGTTATGTATTAGAGAAAGTAAAGAGATTGAAAATAAATATTGAAACCCGTCTTGGTTGGAAAAACATTGTTTTGGTAATTTATCGATTGTAAAAGCCTTGGACTTTACTAACAGTTAATATTTCTGACCCCGTTTGCATAACTTTGGGTTCAACCTCCAACATTGAGAAGTATTAAAAAATAAATATATATATATATGTTTTAAGTATCTTTACGGTAAATAATCACGCACAGTTTTATAGAAAATAACTTTTAATCCCAACGTTTCAGAAAAACTATGTTTCCATTTTCAAGGGACAAACATAGTTTTTCTGAACGTTGGGATTAAAAGTTATTTTCTATAAAACTGTGCGTGATTATTTACCGTAAAGATACTTAAAACATTAACCATGGATCACGAAAGCTTAAGACAAAACATATATATATATATATATATATATATATATATATATATATATATATATATTTTTTGTTTTAAGTATCTTTACGGTAAATAATCACGCACAGTATTATAAAAAATAACTTTAATCCCAACGTTTCAGAAAAACTATGAACCCACTCAATCTTAACAAACGAGACGATGGCAAGCGTTTGGCTCAATCGTGGAAGCCTGCTTTGATTGAGAGGTTAGTCAAAGAAAGCGTATAGCGGCTGATAGAGTGCCTGCAGTTCTAGACGAACGTGGACGGGTCCGGACGGACCCAACCATTTTGTCTAGAAATTTGGAATCCAGCAGAATGACTAGAAGTCATACTGCAGCTCTTGAAAAGTATGAGACTGAGCCGCCTGTGGTACCAAGACATGAAGACAGCGATAGGCCTGCTAGAATGGTAACAAGAAGTCACACTCACAATGCAACCAAGTGATTTGATTTTAGGTTCACTGCAATTGGATTTTTGTAATTTTCTATGTTTGCCAGGTAGTGTGTTTTTTGTTTCTATTTGTTTATTTTTATAATGCTGTTGTTGTTTTATTGAATTTTTGTTTTTAACCTTCCCTTGAAAATGGAAACATAGTTTTTCTGAAACGTTGGGGATTAAAGTTATTTTTTTATAATACTGTGCGTGATTATTTACCGTAAAGATACTTAAAACATTAACCATGGATCACGAAAGCTTAAGACAAAAAAATATATATATATATATATATATATATATTATATATATATCATTCATTGCTTTTGAAGTTTGTGAGTTGTTGTTTGTCTGAATCAAATTGAAATTTTACAAAGATGTTCTAGCAAAGTACCCTGTGGATATTATCTTAGTACAATGTAACACGTACAAAAATGCATTCACCATAATTATAAGCCAAATTAATTTATTTTAACAACAATAAGTCTTTGTGACCTAGCGAATGTCTTCGACTTTCAACAGTATGTAAAATATTGTGCAGCTTTAATCCTTAGTGAAAGCGAACGATAGCCTATAAAATAACACATCAAAACGCGCATAAGAAGATTCTAATGTTTACTCGAGGAATTTCAATTTTAGTATTTATTTTAGTAGTACTCTAGCCCAGGCTCTACATAAAAAAGCGATGTCACAAACATACATATATTTAAATTGAATTCAACGGGTTGCGAAAACGTTTCATATAGATAATCACACATGAACTAAACAATTACTACATATGGCAGTTTATCCGGTTAAATTAAGTACTAAAGGGAGTTGATAATAGGTTACCAGAAAGACATGGGAGCGTAGACATGTGTTTCAGTCGACATCACGTATCGAACTCTTGTGTCATCAGTTTGTTTAGTTAGACAGTTCTATTTCCGTCCACAAACAATAAGAAACACGATATCTCCACGTGGCACTGTCCGCGCAGTCCATACAACGTCTCGACGCCAACCCTAGCACGACACCTGAAATATTCATTGTCGCGCATGTACACGTCCACACTCACAAACAGAAATCGCTCTGCCGATCGAGCACGTAACCAGTCAGATTGACGCCCAGAGAAAATACTAGCGAATTTATTATTTCCTCTAAATTGCCAATAATACGAAGGAACATTTTCCGACGTCTGTATTCTACCACATCACCTCAACCAAAAGAGGGGCTCGTTTGAAGTGAATCACATTTACATATCAACACAAGTTTCTCGGAATTTATAGAATAATATCTTTTCGTTCAACATCTGTTGTTTGAAGACTACTGCGGTAGAGAAGCTACACAATACACACGAATTACTCTTCTTTTTCTGGAAACGTTAGAGTATCTTGTTGTCAGATTCGAAATTACGAGCGAGAAAATTGACGTCACTTAACGTTTTCCCATACAAAACGGGAAACCATTTCCTCAAGAATTATGATTTACTTTGAGAAACGTCGTTTTAAAAAGTGAGTAGGTTTTTTGCCCTCGTGTTTTTTTTTGGTTGAGGTGGGGCTAACATGGTTTAAAATTTATTACATCGTCTTCAACTCCATTACTTTTCCCCTTATCGGGGCGCGCTGACCGTCCCCGGGGGAGCGATGTTAAGGCCTTTTAAAAA
>JAMZAV010014875.1:0-13944 GCA_024449915.1 Sweltsa coloradensis | reverse complement strand
CGGAAATAAAAAGTATCATGCAGATGCGTTGCATCGACAGTTGATTGTGACCAGCGGCCAGATTACAGTGTTGGCCCTCTTTTTGGGCCACATTTCACAAGCCTATGCTTTAGTATCGACAAAGTTGCTCTACATAAAAATAGATATCTCTATAAATGGTTGCATAATAAGCGAAATTCGCTCTTAATAGTTTATCTTTCTTTTTGGAATTTTGCTCTTTTCCCCAGTCGCTCTTGTTGGCCTGTCGCTCTTTTTGGTATGTCGCTCTTATTGACCTGTCGCTATTTTTGGTCTGTCGTTTCTAATTGGCCTGTCGCTCTTATTGGCCTGTCGCTTTTATTGATCATTCGCTCTTTTTGGAGTCGCTCTTATTGGCCTGTCGCTTTTATTGGTTGTCACTTTATGTCCCTTTCGCTCTTATAAGCGTCGCTCTTATTACCGCGCTCTTGATGGTTTCGACCTTATTGGGGCGCTTTTATGGGCGGTTCCCATCAATAATGGATACCAATTTTTTATCGTAATTTTGCACTCTTGGAAAGAAACTACTATTACTACCATTTGTACTCCCTTGTGTAGCTGTAGTTTTTGCGACTTTGTTTCTATATTATTTTTAACATCATTGCTTATTTTGTATTTATGACCTGCCTAATTAGAACCCCAAAAGATAAATGGGTCGAATCAGACAATCGTTGGAAAACCGCAGTACGTATTGTGGCTTTGTACACAATTAATTATCATAACAAAAAACTGTTCAATTACACATGAAAATAAACTTTGTTTTACAAAAAACACTTTTTTCTTGTTACTTATAACAATATATTATTATTTCCTTAGTGATTCGTTGATTGAAACTGAATTATCAGTTATCAGTATCAACTGCACTATTGCACAATCAGGGTGTTTACCGACAGACGAAACCTTGACCTATCCTAATTACCCATGACTCTAGCCACAACCAGAGTCACAATGCACAGCATGCAACTTCCTCTAGATAGAAGAGGTATTTACACTCTTATATTTTTTATAACATTTAAAAAAATGTATAACATTCATAGCAATCCCCTGAAAGCAGGTGAGTGAACTATATCGTGCTACTATCAAACGCTTAATTCAATATTTTGTAAGTTTTTATTTAAAAATGAACTGTAAAAAATAAAATTAATTTTTGTTTATGAACCCTCATGCAATAAATAGGGGTTTCGTTAACTTTGATTTGTGGTTCAAATGAACATGCTAAAAGCATAACGACGTCGTGAGAAACTCTGGCTAAAAGATTATTATAAGAGGGTCTACTCTGATAAATTGGATCGGTATCCTAATAAAGTCAATTATTTCTTTAAATTAAGTATCTATAAAAATGTGTCGAAAAAATTATACACGAATTTGTATAAAATATTCAACCGAAAAATAATTATAATAATTGGTTGTTTCTTGATATCTAAAGGTAGGGTACAAGAAATAAATGTCAAAAAAGGGAACTGTTCTGATAACGTCTCCCCCCCAAGTTTAAAAATGTCAAGTATAGTTTATTTTTTATGTCCCGATTATCCACACACCAATGCTTAAATAGTTAGAAACCTGGAGAGGGATCCTGGTCATTCCTTGGCCTTGCACCAATATTGCACTTTTTTAGCTTTGTATGTAAACACTAAACAACACGCGACCACGTAAAGAAAGGAAATTAGTTCACGTGACTAGACTAAAGGGAGGGTTTCCCCCGCAGTCACGTCTCTCTCTCTCTCTACCATTCATCCTTCGACTGGGATTGTTCTAAAAAAAACGTTTGGCGGGACACCAAGGTCTCTCTCAGTGGTGCATCTGAACGCTTCGTCACTGATGGCCCACTGCCTGGAGCTAGAGGCTATTTTCAACGACAATAATGTGCATGTTATTTTCGTAAGCGAGTCCTGGTTAAAAACCGCACTTTCTTCTAGTCTAGTTCAAATTAGATGGATACCGTCTAATACGAAACGACCGCACTAAGCGGCGAGGTGGTGGTGTATGTGCCTATGTCCGTTCCGACATTAAATGTAAAATATTAAGTCAGTCACCAAGCGAATATAACGCTAGGCCCGAATACATTATCTTTGAAATTAAATTAAGAAACCAAACAGTGCTTATTTCACTCGTATATCGTCCACCAAAATCGTCCTTTTATCTGAATTTGAAACAGCCCTATTAAATTATATTGCACATTATGAACACATAATCGTGATGGGAGACTTCAACACAAATTTGCAGTTAGTCAATCACACCGATACAAAAACAATTAAAAACTATATTCGAATCCTGTAATTTAACTGTACTCCCCTAGAGCCAACACCCCATACGTCAACCTCTCATCCGTGGATTGATATTATGATGACATCTAATCAGGACAAAGTGTTAAATCACGGCCAACTCTCGATTTCCGGGAATTTCCGCACACGATTTAATATATCTTCAATACTCATCCGAACTCCAAAGCATAAACCAAAATTAATTTCTCGTCGAGCCTTGAAATTTATCGACACTGACAAATTTAAATTATACTCGATCATCTTTGCCCTGGGATGATATACTGACTGCAACTACTATTGACGATAAACATATCCGTGTTCAACTCTCTGTTGTTACAACTTTACGACAAACACGCCCCTCTTAAGGTGGTTAGGGTAAGTAAGCCTCCGTCACCTTGGCTAAAACACAGAAATAAAAGACCTTATGTCTAGACGTGACGCTGCTTACAATAGATACAAACGTAACCCTACTGACGACAACAAAGAGACATATAGGACATTAAGAAACAAGACAAACCAGACAATTAGAACAGAAAAAAAGAGACACACTTATAAGTTATTGGACCCTAAAACACATATTAAAAAAATGTGGCAAAGTCTGTCACAAATGGGCATTGGTAAACAAAAAGATGAAGAAGCTCCACTTGAAATACCATTAGATACAATTAATACCCATTTCACTACACTACCCTAATTTTGATCCTTCAATAAAACATTCACATATAAAAGACATCGAAGACAACCAAGCTAAGCCAACCTACGACCCATTTCACTTTAAACATGTTACCCCAAGAACGGCCTTGCACGCCATAAAACGAATAAAATCAAATGCTCAAGGAATAGATCAAATACCGATTAAACTTATTCAATACATGATTAATCTCTCTCCCATCCTAATCGAGCCAATATTACACATATTTAATTTTTCTCTTACATATAACGCCTACCCTAATATGTGGAAACAAGCCTTTCTCCGCCTCTGCCTAAAAAGACAAATCCTTCTACACCCAATGATTACCGCCCAATTAGCATTCTACCGCCCTGTCTAAAGCCCTGGAATATATTGTCCACAGTCCAAATATCAGATTTTCTGAAATTAAATCAAATTCTAGACGAGCACCAATCTGGTTTCCGATGTAATCACGGTACACCCACAGCACTCATTAAAGTAACTGATGACGTAAGAACTCACATGGACAGTAGACAACTTACCATACTGACACTTCTTGACTTTAGCAAAGCTTTTGACTCCGTTGACATAGACATTCTTATAAGCAAACTTCAATCTTTAAATTTTTCTACTTCCACACTACAATGGATAAATTCGTATCTCCGCGGCAGGCAACAGTGCATTATCTCAGGTGACAATCAATCGAATTGGCTACCAGTGACGGCAGGTGTGCCGCAAGGAAGTGTTTTAGGACCTTTGTTATTCTCATTGTACATTAACGACATTTCAAATTCACTCATTTCATTTTGGGCTAACTTCTTCCAAAAAATTTTTTATGTTTCAATTATGTATACTAATAGGGGCAGATTTGACCTTTTTTGGGGCCCACTTGGGGGCGTCTGACGGGTAAACGCCCCAACGTTGACTTGTTAGACGGCATTTTTGAAAATGACTTAAATTTCCGCTTCACTTCCAATGGTCAAACCATATGCACCTTATGAGGGGAGACTTTAATGTTGCGAGCTCTCAGTCTAACACACGCAGCCATATGCACATCATGCGGCGATTAGCGGCAAACCAAGAGCGAGTCTACGACTCCGAAACACGAGCTAACTATGCGAAATGAAAGCGAGTGCCCCTGGAGCTAGACTACCCGCCACAAAATTGACAATAACTTCTAAGCTATTTGCGTCCAAACTATACATCCGATTTTGATGAAAATTTGGACGTTCTTAAATATAATATTATGAAGAGACCCAATTTTTTATTTTTGTGATAATTCCATATTTATTAACATTTTACTCAATAACTCCTTTTTTTACGCACGGAATTAAACAAAATATTCTTTAATATGTTACAAAAGATTTCATGTAATTATCTTTACCCATTTAGAATTTATTCTTAAAGTGGCAGAAGTCTGCGACTCCCGAGGCCTCTTAAGTTGCATTTTTAGTGGATTATTTCTATGTGTATTTAATGAAACCATGCATGAAATTTTCCGACAAATATAGCCTGAGATTATGTAATATTGAAGCTACGGCATGTGTATATGAATATATGTGTACTGTGTGATTTTATGTTTTAAATACATTTTGTTGAGACACAATTGGTGAAACAATTGGATATTTTGTATCAATCGATTCGTTGTGAACCGAACTTAAACAATTTGATGCGGTTAGATTCGATTTATTTACTCAAACCTTCATGGGCAAAAACAAGATGGCCGCCGTCATTGAACATTTAACTAAATTATCTTTAAACGTATTTCACCGATTTCAATTGTAAAGGTACCATTGAAAACGTAATAAAAAGAGCTACAAATGATATAATCCCTTTCAGACCCGAGATCATTTTTTATAAATTTAGTAATTTCAAGTCAAAATTCAAAGTTCATATTTTTTCTTAGATTTTAGCGTTTTTCCAAAAATTTTAAATCGCGTTATTTCAGAAATTTGGGATATTTTGTCTTTTGAATTAAAGCTTTAATTTAAGTAAAATTTTAAATTCAAAACACATTTCTCAAACTAAATTTTTTCTGAATTTTTTTAACTTTTTGCATTTTTTGTACCTCGAATACTTATTAGTAGAACTAGAGATTTATTAAATTTTGGGAAAAAGCGAATTTTATGAATTTTTCCCATTTTTAGCCTTTTTTCGCAGATTTGCATTTTCAATCTTCTCTTAAAAAATCACCTTTTGTCCCATTGGCATAGGGGAAAAAATCTATTTTTTTTATTAAATAAAAAAAATTAAAAAATGGGTCAAATTTAAAAAAAAAACTCTAATATACCCGGATTCAATTTTTAAAGTTGACCCTCACGTTTGTCAGTACAGGGTCTGAAAGGGCAACAATTTTCCCGAAATTTTAATATCTTTGAGGTTATGTTTGGTATGAGTTTTGATATTTTTAACGATTTTTTCAGTGCACAATAGGTGAAACAACTATGTATGGGGAATCAATCGATTCGTTTTGAACCGTGCTCAATTTGATGGGATAAATTTCGATTTTTTAAACTGAGACCTTCTTATGGCAAAAAAAACAAGATGGCCGCCGCCAATGAACCTTTTGACTTGTCATTCTTGGAAAAACTTGCCTTTTTGGAATATAATTGATGAGCGTAGCGAGCGAAGCAAAGTTTCCTTCTTACTACACGGGAAAAAAAATTCCGGATTGTTTTTTTTTTTTTTTTTTTTTTTTTTTTGTATTTTTTGTGTTTTTTTAAACTTTTCCGGCAAACCGCTACCCAATTGCAATAAAATTTTTTCTGGGGGCCTTCGAAATCTCTAAACTAAATCCCACGTTTTTGAGCGCAATGGGAAAAAAATTATTTCTCATGAAAACCCAAAAATTTTACGATTTTTTTCAACTTAAAAAAATTTCTTTTGACTTATCACACCTACATGCTTTATCCTTTTAAATTATTTTTTTTCCCCAGAACCTTAATTTTATAAATTAAGATTTTGTGTAAAAATTTGGAGAAATGAATAATTTTTCCCGAATAAAAAAATCGAAATTTTTTTTCGATTTTTTTTTTTTTTAAAAATTTATGATTAATTAAAAAAAATTAAAGTTTTTTTTTTATTTTAATTGAATTTAATTTTAAAAAATCTTGAACTTATTTTTTAATTTTTTTTCAAAACAACAGAAAATCCGCAAAACACATGGCAGTCATGCCCAAAATTACGCTCACCCAACAACGCGGGGGATTAAGCGTTTTCTTAGGTTTCAACTATATTTTTTTTGTTTTGTTGACTGCCTCGACTACATGATACTAAGCAAAAAAATCTTTTTGATACATAAACAGTTTTTATTTGAAAAATTTTTGATAAATGGAACGGGGAAAAAAAACGAGGGGTAGGACAGCATCAAAAAACCCCCTGTGTTATTTTTTTTGTTTAATTTTTTTGGGAAATAGCATTTTCCAAATTTTCTGAAGAGTAATTTTTAAAAATATTAAAAATTATTTGAGAAATATATATATATATATATATGTTACCATTTTTTAAATAATTAAATTTTACTTCTTTGGTTTTTCCACTATATTGTTTTTTTAACCCATCGTTTCGACGGATTTCACCAATCTTTGTCAAAACATAAAGAAACTCAAAAAAAAAACCCAATATACAAAAACACTCAAGAGGGAAACGCTTTACTGTTTTTTGAAAAAGTTTGGGGTAAAATCCATCGAAACGTCGATTAAATAACAATATACGGGGTAAACCGAAAAAGAAAATTTTTAATTTTTTTAAAAGAGGGTAACACATAAAAATAACCACGAAAACCTCAGAAATTCTATAAAATAATATATATATAATATATATATATGTTTATATGCAGATTTTATATATATATATTTTAATATATATATATATATATTATATATATTAATATTTATATATATATATATAATATATATATTTTTTTTTATCTTCGGTTAACCGCACAGTTTTTTATAGAAAAAAATTTTTAAACCCCAAAACGTTTCAGAAAAACTATGTTTCCTTTTAAAGGGGGGGTAAAACAAAAATTAAATAAAACAAAAACACATTATAAAAAAACAAATAAAAACAAAAAACCCCACTACCTTGCAAACATAGAAATTAAAAAGACCCAAATTGCAGTAACCTAAAATCAAATCACTTGGGGCTTGTGAGTGTGACTTTTTGTGACCTTTCTAGCGGGCCTATCGCTGTTTTCATGTTTTGGGTACCACGGCGGCCAGTCTCATATTTTTTCAAGAGCTGCAGTATGACTTCTAGCTTCTGCTGGATTCCAAATTTTAGAAAGGGAGGGTTGGTTGTCCGACCGTCCCATTTCGCTAAACGCGGGCACTCTATCAGCCGCTATACCGCTTTCTTTGCTTACCTCAAAAAAGCAGGCTTCCCATTGACCAAAAACGCTTGCCATCGTCTGTTTGTTAAGATTGGTGGCGCTTCTAAATTTTCCACTGCCTCTCTGACGATTCGACTGGATAAGGGCTTCCCATGGAAAGGGGCCTCTTTCGGTCAAAAAAATGGAAACCCTCCTTTTGACATGTTGTGCCAAAGCGAGTTTTTTCCACTTGTTGACGGCGATTTTTGGGGGTTCCTGTAGACGCTCGACCATTTTTTCCACCAGTTTGTCCAAATATGTCTGCGAACAGTCTCCACTGGAATCTCGAGACCCCCCAACCCTCCAAAAATCTTGTCTTTGTGGCTACCAATCTTTTTCGCCAAAGGGTTCTATTTTTCAAAAAGACCGCTTGATGTTTCAATAGCCAGTAGTTTCCCAAATTCGGCGGGGGGGTCCCTCGAAATATGGCAAAATGCAGTGGCTTTTTGGTTTTGTCTACGGATCGACTTGTTTTTTTCGCTCTGGTTCTTCTTTCAAGCCTTGTGGACAACGGGTTGGGAAAACCCCGTTCTGAGAGTGCCTACGTAGATCTTGCCTTTCTCTAAATTTTTCTTCGTCAGTTATTCTTCGGAACGATACCCAAAAGAAAAATGCTATTATCGAATTTTGCAAGGATGATGATGTAAGAAGCCGCAAATCCCTAGTAGAGTCGGTTTTCTGTACACAGTGGGGCCCAAACTCCATCGGGTTTCCTTATTATAAAGGCATCAGGAAAGGCAGTTTTCCCCTCACTTAAATTCCATGGTGAATTAAAGCAGAATGGATAGAGTTTAGGTGGTTAAAAAACTAAAAATATATACTTATTGATCCATTCAAAAAGTATTTGCTACACTAAAATATTTTTTTATATTCACCTTTGTTACAAATGATAAATTTTTCAACTCATTTTTTAACTTTATTTGAAAAAAAAAAATTGTTTGTATTGTTGTATTATATGTATTTGGCTACAGTACTTTAACGAGACAAACAGCATACATGCTTAAAAAATGGTCACTTTTATCACAATTATTTCTGAAACTTGAAATTAAAAGCTTAACATAGGTGAATATGGAAAAAAAGGGTGAGAAAGTAACTTAGGTGATTAATATTTTTCCTACTTAACACAGAAGCCTTAAAATCATCAAAAATGTAAACTCATCTCTTTCAATGGTGGGGCACTCCGGCTTCTTGCTCGGGGAGAAAGGGCGTGGCCGTCAGTCTGGTCGTACTTCCGTATTGTACAGCTTTAGGCCCCACGAAATTCCAAAAAAACGGGTTACCAACTAGTACTATATCAACAGGGGAATGATGAAGGACTAATAATGATACTAAAAACAAGATGAAAAGATGGGAAAGTTTTTATTGTCGGATAATCCCGACATTCCTAGGATGCATAACCCAAATAATAATAACTAAAAAACAAAAATACCCAGCAGAACACAATACATAACATAATAAAAGGGTCTGTCTCTCTAATGAGACTGGGGTCGGCCCCCACTCCCTTTCCCGGGAAAAATAAGCGTGGGGGTCAGGTTTCTAGCCTGACGCGGCTAAGTGCAAGTGTCTCCAACCTTCAGCCCTTTGCCCAAAATTAACAACTTTTATGTCACAGAGTAGAAATATCACAGAAAAATATGGTGGGCCTTTATAGGCTTAGGCCTAGACAACCGGGGTCTTCGGGAAAAAAACATGGATATACCTGGGTTACCTACCCAAAACAAAAGATTGTTCGAGTGAAAAAAATAATAAAAAATTCATTCAGTTACACAAAATCAATAATCGTAAGGAAAAAAGCCTTGTAGGCTAGGTACGCTGTCACACTATAAGGACCGCTAAAATGACAAAGGTAATTATGTTTTGCTGGGCCGTGACGTCCCTTTAAAATAAATAGGCCAAAATGGGGCTCTCAGGAATTGGGCCCTATAAAGGTAGGCACAAAAAATAGGTTCAAGGTTCTTCTAATAGTCAAGTCTGGACTATGGGAAAATAAATGCCGGGTGGGACATATTAAACCCAAAAAGCCCTAATCAAAAAGCCCAAAACAAAGATACCGACTAAAAAGGCAGGCTCTCCAACACTATTAATCTGAAGCCTGGTTTTAAAACTATTTTATAAAATTCTATTTTTGGGCCTAAAGGGGGTTTTTCAAAAAACTGTTCATGGGCCAACTTGGGCCTAGGCCTAGTGGGGACTGTAAAAAAGTTCAACAGGGATAGTCAAAGCTGGTGAGTGGGCTAAAACACCCGGGGGCCCAAAAATACCAGGGTAGGTGTGAAATCCCCCTTTTCCATCCTGAACCCAGAACATGTCACGAAATCTTGGTTCTCTTCCCCCTACCCTAGCAGGCGTTAGAAGACTAGAAATTTGGGGGGAAAGTCGCCGTGCGTCTTCCCCGAGATATCTTACATGGTCCGGAAAAAAGGTGAACCACTTCCGGTAAATTCTGGTCCGTACTACGCCCCAAAAAAATCAAAAGAATTCCCACAACACCATTACAGCCTCTGGGGGTGGACCATGCCCCAAAGCATGTCCCAGCAAGTTAGGATAGCAAAACTATATTCGATAGAAACTTACCCCAACAGGGGACTAGACGTGCAAAAATCCCACATCACCACACAGGCGGCGAACCAAAAACCTTTCTCGTAGAAGATGACTGATTCGATGAGAATCTGGCTGGGGAAAGAACTTCAGTTCTAACCGGAAACAGCGAACCCCCCTTTTACATCCCCCCGCCGTACAGGGCTCACCGCCCACCATCCCCGTCGCGAGACAGGTGTGCCAACCAACACTTTTCCGCGGAAAAGGAGCCAAATCAAATGGGGGTTTCAAGCAAAATCAAACGGAGCAGTATGCTGTGAGTATTCTGGCAAATACGCGAAATATTAGTATCCCAGAACCTTAATAGAGCCAGTTTTAATTTTCTAGGTGTCACACCTTCCCCTTTCTTCCCCTAAAGAAAAACGTTTCTTTATGCTACACCCCATTTTGAGATCAACCTCATGCCAAAGACCTGGGACTTCCCTGTCAAATCCTAAGTTCCATCATTACTGGGGACACCTTCCGGGTTATGACATAAGGACCCACAAACTTCTTTGCAAGTTTAGCCCCAAAAATGTTTACGGCATCCACAGACAAAATTACGCTTCCCAAAAATGCTCACCAACACTAAATCTCTCAGGACGGGGCGTAATTGTATTTAAAGCTCTTGTCGTTGCTGGGGTTGTTTGGGCTTGATCTGCAAATCTCTCACGGTGTTTCGAGACCCCCATCGTTTCCTCGTCCCCAAATTATTTCATTTCCCAACTCGTCAAATTTTTTCCCGTTGCGCTTCCTGACAACTAAACTCGCTCCAAGTTTAAGGTAACTGGGGAATACTGAGTATCTCATCTTACTCGTACGTAGAACATATTGCACCTGCGCAGGAGCATCCCACTTTTGTTGGTTCTCACCCACAAAGTTGCCACAAGTTCCCAACCTCTTTATTCGTCCTTTCCATGGATTAGCCTGGGGGTGGGAGTAAGGGGTAAACTGTACCTCAACTCCATAGGCTCGATGCCTGTCGGAAATCCCTACTTCTAATTTGAGGGGCCCTTATCTACTTTAAAAGCTCGGAGCCCCCTTACCATGAAACAGAATTAATCAAAGGGGGGCACATTTGGCTTGTCGCAGTTCGCAAGGAAAGAATACGCCCCTTTGTATGGACATCCTGGACAAAATATAAATGGTTCTGTTTGAGGGAAGGAGGAAGCGGTCTAAACAGTCCAGAGTTAAAACTTCCCAAGGTGTGCAGGGGAAATGACGAGGGGCCCCGCAACCCTGCAGGGGGTCCGCTGTTTGAAATTGTTTTGGCCAAACATGACAAATACGTACATACTGAAATACGTCGGCTTCATTTTGGGGGCCAATAAAAACCAAGCGCTACCCTCCCCAAAGTTTTAAAAAATTACCCGGTGACCCGCGTTGAGTTCGTATGGGGGCTCGCATATCGCCCCCTCGCCGCAAATTCTTTTGGGAGAACTTGTTTCCACACTTCCGTTTCCCGGTAGTTTCTGTAATCTGCACAGGATTTTTACGTGGAGAACCCCCTACTCCCAATCAGGTAAAACTGTGGCTGATCACGTTTTTCGCACATCTTCAATACCAAGGATCCGTATGGGTGTAAAACTTCCAAGAGATCGATTCTCTCTCCGTCGGCAGCGCGTCGGGGAGACATGCGAGATCCCTTCCGATGTTTAATGGTAAAATCGTATGCTGCGCCTCACGGCCCATCTAGCTAGACGGCCCAATCGGATCCTTTAGGTTATGCAACCAAAGAAGACTATGGTGGTCATGATAACGGTGAAATTGGAGCCCTCCAGATAGGGTCTGAAATTTTTTACGCTCCAGACACTGCCCAAACATTCCTTTTTTGTGCCGAAACTTTCGCTCGGACTTGGCGCGTTTGGCTACAGTGGCAATGACAGCTCTCCGTCTTCAAGTTCTTCGAAAATACACTTCCGATACCGAAAACTGAAGCATCTTTTGCAAAAGGAAAGGCCTAGAGAAATCTGGGGAAGACAACCTGGAGCACAGGCTAAAATTCTAACCTCACAAATGACTCTTTGGCCGCTGTCCAACCCATTTCTTGCCTTTCTTAAACAAAGCGGTGAAGGGGTACTTTTGTTGAGAACCCTACGAGAACCTCGGGACCCTAGGCCATCCAAGGGGAAACTTCTGATTTCTGACCTTGCTCGGACGGGGGAAAATTTACAATTTACTCCACCTTAGCTGGACAACATGTAGTCCCCCCATTGTCGACACATAACCCAGATACTGCAATTCAACGACAAATGACACTTTTTTAGGTTCAAAGAAAGCGCCTTATTCAAACGCCGAAAGCCTTCTTTCCAAAATGCCAAAAATTTTTAAAAGGGATCTGTAGCATGACAAAGTCGTCTAGATATACGAAACTAAGGGTTTAGGTCTGGTCCTAGGACCGATCCATGAGTCTCTGCCAAGTCCGCAGGGGTTTGGGAGGCCATAAAGGGATGCGTCTTAATTGGGAAAAAACCACGTCCTGGGGCTGTAATGCAGTTTTCTCAGGCTGCTTCTGCCACCCAATTTTCCAGAACCCTTCTTTACTCTAAGGGACAGATAGCGGTATCTCGCAACGATCGAGAATCGAAGAGACATAAGGCAGAGGGGGAGCATCCTCTTCGTGCAGGCATTCACTTCCTATAAAACTACAAAAAAACGGTAGCCCCGGAAAGGGTTTCTTTTACAAACAAATTGGGGAAATCCAGGCTCTGTGATGGTTCACAATTCCATTGGCCAACATATCATTTAATTGCGGGGGGGGGAATCTCCTTTTGGGCCCCCGGAGATTCAGGGTAGTAGCGTTGTTTCACCGGGGTTTTGCATCACCTGTGTCAATACGATGCTCAACCAAGGGATAAAACCACCCTTTCATCTTTAGAGGGGAAATGTTCTTTTAAACTGCTTCCAATTAGTTCTTTCTCTGCCGTAAGATTCTTCCGGAATGTATACACACAACGCATTAACCGGGACAGGGTTATTTTAAAAGGTCCCCGTGCTGGTGCTTATTCGGAACCAACTTCACGCCGCCCAAAAATCTACGCCTAAATCAAAGCGGGAGTTACTGCCCGGGAAAATCAAATCGGTAAGAACAACTCTGCGATTTCCTAAGGTGAGGAAAAACGATAACCCTTTCCCCCTTACAATCGGGTTCCCTTGGCCGCCAAGACGCTTTCTTTGTCTTGCGTACCGAATCCTAAGTTCCGAAAACATTTCCCCCCTTCCCCTCCGAGAATAGACCTGCAGCGCCGAATCTAAAAGCCCCCTTTTAAATTACAATCCGCGACTTCAAAATCCCGGCACCCCACATCTTTTTTACTTTAAACCATCGGGCCTCGGCCAACAAGGGGGAGGTACTCCTTTTTCCTCCTAGCCGTCGTGTTTGCCCGGGACTGCTTTCTCGTCTTGCACGGCCCTAAGGCGTTTCCCACATTTTAAACACACTGGCATGTCGGGGGGGGTACAAAGGGGCTACCACAGCCCAAAAAACTTGCGTCCGGTTTTCCCGGGAGGACACTGTCTATGGAGATGACCCCTTGTTTGCAGTTATAACGGCCCTTTTTTAGCTTTACCCCAGCGGTCACTGGCCCCCCCCCGTAGGTCGCGTAGGAACGCCACCTTAACCTCCCAACCCTAATTTAGATTTTTTAAACACCCGGAATCCCCCTTTTGCAAGTCTGGCTCTAAAAAAGACTTGACGGAGGGGGGTGGACGGAAATTATTAAAGGACAAGGCTTTCTTTAAGCGCCGACACAAATCACGTAGGGTGTCCATATTTCAACTTCGTGCAAACACAACTTCTCCGAAGCAAGGCAAGATTTCTTTCCGAACACTCTTAAAATTTCTCTTTGTTTAAAATTTGATATTCATTATTCAGATTTTTAGAGTTCAGTATAATTTTAAGTATTTTTAATTTTTCCGCACTCCTGTACCACTTTTGTGAAAATTTTCCTTGGGGATTTTTCATTTTAAAGGCTTCCACTTTTCCGGTTAATTTTTTTGGGGGGGGGGAAAAAATTTTTTTTTTTTTAAAAAAAAAATGTTTTTGG
>JAMZAV010014874.1:0-13328 GCA_024449915.1 Sweltsa coloradensis | reverse complement strand
GGGGGGTGGTTTTTTGGGGGGCCAGAGGTAGGATCGCTCCAGTGGATCTCGGATGTATGCGTGAGCATGTGGCATTGCGGAGAGGGTGAACAACGTAAGCGTACACTCAATGAATAACAAGTTAGGCGGGGAGTCCATGTGTTTGCAGAGGTTAAGGATCGTCCAGACGATGTTGCGGAGCATGTGGATCTGCGGAGAGGGAACAACGTAAGCGTACACTCTCACGAATAACATGCTCACGTAACACGTCTAGTCGGCCACTCGTAATGTGTTTATATTTCATTAATAATAGTAGGGGAGCTGTAATTCCGTGCCGAAACAGTGAAAGAGTTGTATGTGGTATAAATCGATACGTATGGATCCATATAACAATTTCGATGGTGAGAGTTCTGATTTTTGGCTGAGACTGCCATATCTAAAACAAATGGCGCCGCTTTCAAATTTTTAACTAGCGATCTTCGTACAGATTTGGACCGATTTCAAGTTTCAAAGGAACCATTCGAAGGTAAATTATAGAAATTCAAATAAGTGTTTCAAATTTTCAAAAAAATCCAATATGTTTGAGGTTATGTTACAAAACTTTAACTGTTTACTTTACACTTTCTCGTTATGGAACGATATTTACTAGGTAAAAACGTTTTACATTTTCTTAAGTTGCATTTTTGGTGGATTATTTAGTTGTGTTTTTAATGAATCCATGCATTTAATTTTCTGACAATTATAGCCTGAGTTTATTTAATTGAAGCGATGGCATGTGTAGATGAATATATGCTACTACTGTGTGATCTTTATGTTTCAAATACATTTTGTCGAGACACAATTGGTGAAAAAACTAGATATTTGGTATCAATCGATTCGTTATGAACCGAACTTAAACAATTTCGATTTCGTAAATTTCGATTTTTTTTTTACTGAGACCTTTCCCTGGGCAAAAACAAGATGGCCGCCGTCATTGAACATTTAACTAAAATATCTTTGAAAGTATTTCGCTGATTTCAATTGTAAATATACCGTTGAAAAGGTAATAAAAAGAGCTATAAACGATATACCAAAATTTCCAGAATGTTTAATATATTTGAGGTTATGTTTGGTTTGAATTTTAGTATTTTAACGATTTTTTCCGAGCACAATAGGTGAAACAACTATGTATGGGGTATCAATCGATTCGTTTATGACCGTGATTTAACAATTTTGATGGGAAAAATTACGATTTTTTACTGAGCCCTTCCCCATGGCAATAAACAGATGGCCGCCGCAAATGAACCTTTTGACTCGCATATCATTTAAAGTATGTCCCCCCGATTTTTAATTCACGTATACCGTTGAAAAGGTTATTAAATGACGAATAAACTATATATTTACCATTTTGTTGAAACTTTAATATTTACTGAGGTTATGTTACAAAAACATAAATTATTTACCACACTCGTCATCGTTATGGATCTTATGGCGCATATATCTACATGACCAAAATGGGTTTTGAATATGTTTTGGCTTGTTTATCCGTAGCATATCTTTTTATGTATTCAATGAGTCCTTACATTTTATGTTCCGACAAATACATCCCGAGATAATGTATTTGAAGCGACGGCATGTGTAAATGAATAATATATGCATCGAGTATTTGATCTTGATGTTTGAAACACATTTCGTCGAGGCACAATAATTGATTAAAGAATTATGTATCTGGTATCAATCGATTCGTTATGAAAACGTACTTTAACAATTTTGATGAGGTACCCGTCACAAAAACAAGATGGCCGCCGAAAAAAACATTGTAATTATATATTTTCTAAGGAAATTGACAGACCATTTCAAAGGTACCGTTGGACAGGTAACTAAAGTAGCAAAAATTATAAACCAGCAATTTTCACGAAACTTAAATATTAACTGAGGTTATCTTGTTGTAGGAAACTATGACGCTGTTATGTTGGTACCATAGACATAAATTTAAAAAAAAATCTCCACCGGAAATTGAACCTGGGACCAGCTGGAAACAGTATGACATTGACAGCCGAGATCCTGGGTGTTTCTAATTCTAATTATTCACATCATCATCCAGCCCAGCCCAGATCCGATCAGTAGCGTACACATAATACACAGAATAGTACACAGAATAGCTGATGCAAATCATGCTGAAGAAGAATTTCGTATTCTAGGAGATTGGTCAAGCAGAATGGTTTTCCAAAATAGAATCATTCAAAAGGCCCTCAGACGACAAACTAACTAACACAGCTAGCCTGTGTTCCTGTTGACGTTGAAACATGTTCCTTCATGTTTGACCCTCTTAGACCTGTCACAATTCCCACATGGAATTTCATACACGCCACTACCTTCTAGGCGGATGTGGTCCTTAGTTCTTAACAACTCTCCTATCTTTCTGTCGGTGTTTTTATGTTTTGTTTGGCAAGAATTTTTCCTATTCGGTCCGTTTCTCTTTTAACATACTGCAAATATGCAGTTGTAAGTGGTTCTTCTTTTTCTGTCCCTACATCTTTTTCCGAGTTAGTATTCAAAAACCGTTTTGGTCATGTAGATATATGCGCCATAAGATCCATAACGATGACGAGTGTGGTAAATAATTTATGTTTTTGTAACATAACCTCAGTAAATATTAAAGTTTCAACGAATGGTAATAAATAGTTTATTCGTCATTAAATTACCTTTTCAACAGTATACGTGAATTAAAAATCGGGTACATACTTTAAATGATATGCGAGTCAAAAGGTTCATTGGCGGCAGCCATCTTGTTTTTTGCCATGGGAAGGGCTTAGTAAAAAATCGATAAGTTTCCCATCAAAATTGTTAAATCACGGTTCATAACGAATCGATTGATACCCCATACATAGTTGTTTCACCTATTGTGCTCGGAAAAAATCGTTAAAATTACTAAAAATTCAAACCAAACATAACCTCAAAAATATTAAACCTTCTGGAAAATTTTAGTATATCGTTTATAGCTCTTTTTATTACCTTTTCAACGGTATATTTACAATTGAAATCGGCGAAATACTTTCAAAGATATTTTAGTTAAATGTTCAATGACGGCGGCCATCTTGTTTTTGCCCAGGAAAGGTCTCAGTAAAAAAATCGAAATTTACGAAATCGAAATTGTTTAAGTTCGGTTCATAACGAATCGATTGATACCAAATATCTAGTTTTTTCACCAATTGTGTCTCGACAAAATGTATTTGAAACATAAAGATCACACAGTAGTAGCATATATTCATCTACACATGCCATCGCTTCAATCAAGTAAACTCAGACTATAATTGTCAGAAAATTAAATGCATGGATTCATTAAAAACACAACTAAATAATCCACCAAAAATGCAACTTAAGAAAATGTAAAACGTTTTGTACCTAGTAAATATCGTTCCATAACGAGAAAGTGTAAAGTAAACAGTTAAAGTTTTTGTAACATAACCTCAAACATATTGGATTTTTTTTTTAAATTGTAAACATTTATTTGAATTTCTATCATTTACCTTTCGAATGGTACCTTTGAAATTGAAATCGGTCAAATATCTTACGGAGATACGCTAGTTTAAAATTCAAAAGCGGCGGGCATCTTGTTTTAGATATGGCCGGTCTCAGCCAAAAAATCAAGACTCTCACCATCAAAATTGTTTATCTATGGATCAATACGAATCGATTGATACCACATACATAGCTCTTTCACCTAAGCTTCCACGGAAGCATGTTTTCATACCCTATGCTCCCCACTATAATTTAGATTGTAGCCTAGCTAAAAAATTTTTACCATGACAAATTGCTTAATAAACTAAACTAAACTGAACTTAAAGCTCACTTTAACCTTTACAGTGTAACAACTGGGGGGACTCTTACGTATCTTTTAAACCGGTACGACAACAAAAATTACGGTTTAATAATTGTTAAATTTTCAAAGGAAATCCTTAATGAAAATTTACCCTAACACTAACGCCGGGCAGGGGCCCACACCTTTTCTGTTCAACAATACAAACCCAGACTACCTTACGTAAACCAAAATTTGAAATTTTTTAGACCCTAGATACATTTTTTAAAATATGTTGTTATGTATTTACGCAAATATAAGCCGTAGTTATATTTAAAAAAAAAAAATAAAAAAAAAGTAAATGCGACCCCCTGTTATCTGTGGTGCGACCATATGCACCATTTCCCTTAAATAAGTACTGAAAACTTTCAAAATTTTAAAAGGTCAAATAAGATAACATTACTTAAAGGGCGGCTTTAGTATTTTCAGTACCATTACACAAGGTTTAATTTCTATTTTAATTTGCTCTCACTCTCTCTTTGGCACCCTTCTCGTGCCAAAAAGTAAAGCACGGCCGAAATTTTCCTCCGGGTGTGTCGGGTGTCACCCATAAAGCCGAAAATCAGCTCACATCGCCTTCTACGAGAACCATGTCCCGTGCCTCTGGTCCGTCTCCCGCCATTTTTACCGAGCGCCCCACGGCTTGATGGGACACGCCCTTGGGGGGGACGACATCAACGCCACAAGCTTCGGATCGCCCCAGCCCTGATCACCGCCATAGTCTGCTGGGGGTCCCGGGGGCGATTGATCAACACCCAGGCAGACTCATACTGCAGCCAAGGGCGGGAAGAACAGGGAGACTGTTTAGGTTTTTTAAAACAAAAAACGCCCCAAGTACGCATACCGAAAACTATAACGGGTCCCTTTTAAAAACGTGTCAACGCCAAGCCCATTGGACAAAAAAATTTTAGTATTTTGTACTAAAATAAAATGTCCTTTTTTTTGTCAAGCTTTGCAAATACCGGTACCCACTTGTGTAGCTGTATGATGGTTTGCTAATGCCGAAAATTTGGATCCCCCAATGGCCCACTATATCCTGTTTTCCCCTGTTTAAAACCCCATATTGGTCACCTTTAAAGGCACAGTTTTTTTCACCAAAAAACCCCAAAGAAAAAAACATGTTAAGATTTTTTTTTTTTTTTTATTTTTTAAGAGGATTTGAGTAGAAAAAAAATTTGGGGTCTTGTGATGCTTAAAAACCCACTTTTTTCCCAAAATACCTCGAAAAAAATTTTTTTTCCGGGGGCCAAGGGCCCCCCACTTAACCTTCGGAACATCTATGATTAAATTGGGTAAACCCCTTCCTTTATTTTCCTGGTGTTCTGACTCTCTTTGAATAAACCTCTCATTCTCTTGTAATTCCAATCCTCACCTAATGACGTGATACCTACCACACGCGATTGCTGACGGGACTATTCGTCAGCTCGAGCGCTACTGCATCCGTGCCTCACCCCCGCCACGTTATACTCTCTAAATGCTCTCGCCGCTGCTCTCTCTAAAACGCTCTCGCCAAACTAACGTAGGTGTTTATTAATATTATAATAACAACTTCTCTCTCAAGTTTTAGTGTGTCCTTATCACCACCACACGCTTTTTAAACTGCCCGTGAGTGCTATCCCCACTCCCCGCCACGTCCAACGTTTCCCAACCCATACCCCCCAACCCAGTTAGAATTAGGTCGCTCATGGCATCTTCCTTTGGTTCTATCAAACCCGCATTTCTCGATTTCCCCTAAAAATAGAGTCCACTACCCTCTCGCACTCGCTCTACTACCCAGTGCTTTTTGGGGACATTCTCGCCCCGCACTGGGTCGCAATCTCCCCTAGGCCCCAAACACCTGACTTCCACTGATCAAAGCCCCACTCCGCTTGCAATTTTTTTATTTGACATGCTAAACTTGCGCCCTCCCCCAAAGCCCCAAACTCTTGTGACGCCTTGAATGGGGAAACCGGTACCTAAAATGGTCAGTTTATCCAACGGGGGTTGTTGTAAATATTATATTCTAAACTTAATTTACCCCGTTAAAGTTCGAAGGGAAATTTTTTCCAAAATTTTGGGACGATCCTGAGCGCATTTGTCTATAGCCGAGTTATCTTTTGGGCCTATTCAGAAAACTTGGGGGCTCCTTGCACCGGGGCGAATAGGAGGTTCCTTCCGTCTATTACCCCTGCGATTTCTCGTCCTTTGCATGACGGTGGGCGACGACTATTGTTGTTCTCTTGCGCGGGTCTTTCGCGTCCATGTCAAACTTGCGGTCTGGCTGTCAAGTGGGGGTCGTGTCCATTTTTTACTTTGCGGAGCGTAGAGGTTTGGCGTCCACGCTGCCTTGCGTACTTCTCTACAACCACGCTTCGCCCCTGCAGGGGCCCTTTGGTATGTCGTTCTCTTCGTCGGCATCGTCAAGCGTTTTACAAAAATTTTTCGTAAAAGTTAAGAATTTTTAGCTTCAGGGTGTCCGCAAATTTATTGTAAGAGGGGTAAATAATATGGGTCAAAATTTTTTTGCGAGTTATTCTATCCTCAAACGTCTTTTACAGAAATAAGAGGATTTTTTTTAAAAGTTAAACAAAAGTTCATTGATGTTGAGGGTAACTATATTGTTGGCATTTTTTTAAATTCAGAAAATTTTTGCAATTTGAGTTTAAAAAATATTCCAATTTTGGTTTCAAATTTATGCTTTTTTAAAAAATGTCGCCATGTTTTATCTTCGGGGCGGTTTAAAAACAGAGATTTTAGGAAAATAAAGTCCCCCTTACGTTGTCATTGATTTACTTTGCATTATAAAATTGGTTCTCACCCCACAATGAAAGGGGGCAACTGCCACCCCTTTTTTCCCCTCCCCCTTGTGGACGCCCGATAACTTGAGCCTACGTAAGGGTTTGATTCTTCCGATTTTACGGGATTCGGAAGGTTCTAGGTAGGGGGCTAGGCCCCTTTATCACCCCAACAAGTGCGCACTCCTGGCGATACGATCTTTTGCGTAAAGAAGGTTTTTTTTTTTGTTCGAAAAAAAAATTTGAATGGCCAAGTGATAATTTTCTACAAATGAAAAGAAACACCACTCAATGCTTATACGTGTTCACTTCTTCTATAGAACACTGCAACAGAAAGACATTGTTTTTCTATGTGTAAGTTTTTTGACTTGTTAAACCATTAAACATGTTTTTTATTCGGCATGATCACTCATAACCGTGTAAACAATACGATATACTTCGATGGAAAGCCATGCTAAATTATGTTTGATCTGCAACGGTCAACGCAGAGGGCTGGGTAAAAGGGCTAGAGAAAACGGCTTCTCCCAGAGGAGGTTGATGCTACGTCGTGTCCACACTTAGGCCCACTAGGGAACTTTTTGGGGGCCGTACTGAAGGGGGCTCGGCTGTTGCGGTCCCGGAAACGTGCGATCGACACTTCCGCCCTCTCTCCCTCTCATATGTTGACTCATTCGTCAGAAAAGGAGAATTTAAAATCCCCTTTAAGGGTTGCTTGGATCCTGACCTAAAAACCCGAAGGGACCGATCGAATGCACTTGTTTGCCGCGCATTGTACTTCCCGGGTTTCAGGGGGGGTCTTTTTGAGACCGGGACTACAAGGGGGTTCCCCCTTTAGCGCCCTTCAGTCGTATCAGGGGGCCATCAACCTCGCGCCCACGGACTTCTCATTGTCACGACCGAGTGTGTTTTCGTTTTCCGACAAAGCGCAGGATTTTTGCGACTTCTCTTGGGGAGTTTATCATTTCCCCCGGGGAGGGTACTTTTTGACGACGTCTTCAGAGAGGGGGTCAACTGCTCTTGCACACTACAAACCGTCCTTTTCGCTTCCCATGACTCTCCCGATGAAGAAGTTCTCCACCCGACCTCGCCCGGGGATTCAGCCGGAGGAAGTTCTATCTGCTAACAACAGGGACGGAGCTAAAATCGCCGGTGCTATGGATCCCCAATATCTTTGCCGGGTTGCAGCTGAGTTCGTCCTACATCGTTAATCTCTTCTCTGGGTGCCCCCTTTTTGGGCTACTTCCCTCCCATTTAAAATCTGCTGTCATCGTCATTTTCCCAAAAGAAAGGACAGCCCCCAAACAATCTCGCTAGTCCCCGGGCCTATTAGTCTCTTGAATTTTTGTGGAAAAGGTTCTTGAAAAAGTTTAAAAATCCGGCTTTTTTGTTTTTGCTGACCGCCTCCAATCTCCCGGTACAGTCCACTTCCGGACGGTCGCTGCCGACAGATCCCCTCATCAAGCTGGTGACGGATTTTTTGGGGGCTTTAACGATGACCAGTGTGTGCTAGCTTTTTTTTCTGGACATATCACGGCGCCTTTGACAAGGTTTGATGAGGGCTCAGAAAACAAGCTTCTGCAACTGAAAAGTCCCCCCTTTTTAATTGTTTTTTTTGGTTTATTTGTATTAAGGCGCGTCAACCCTTTTGGTCATCATGCACCACTCTAGCCTAGGGGTGGGGGAGGGGGGCCTATCTGGTCAGAAAAACCCCCCGGTAAGGGAGGAAGGGGGGGTTTCTCACGTCGCGGGCGTCATTGTCCCTCGTCCCCCGGGGGTCGCAAGGAGTAATGGGCGCTTCATCCGAACTTTTTAAACGGCCCTTTTCGCTTGTGTGCTGTTTCACGTCAATATCCCGCTCGTTTACCCCTCTTTTTGCGTGCCTCAAGGTTTCCCGCCTCTCTCCTCTTCTCTACCTGATCTACTGCACGACATTTTCCCTTTTCCCTTGTCCCGATACCTTGCCCTTAGCCCTCTAGCGACGACACGGCCTACTAGTGCAAAGGGGGCACACAAGAAGTCCCGCCGTCTACGTGCCAAATTAAAGCTCTGGAACTTGGATGCTCGTTTGGGGTGTATTGCCGAACGCCTTAAAGCACGCTTATCCTTTTCCCCCACCCCGGCACAAAACTCAGAAAATTCTCAACGCCCTCCGTCATCCATCTCATTTGGGGGGCTACATTGTACCCTTGTCGGGCGCCAAACACCCTTTGGGGAAACCCTTTTCAACATTCTGAACTGGGGGGCTCATTGCCGGACGTAATCAAAACCCTTTCGCGGGGCGGACTAAATTTACTCGTGATGCTTCGTGGGGGCTTTCTGGATGCACTTCCGTACTCTACGGCACACTTTAAAAATTTCAAACCCTCCCCCTTTGAAAACGCGGCCCCCCGGCGCTAACACCCGTCCCCTTTTGGGGGATGTCCCCCAGCAAACTTCCGCTGGAGCGAAGGGTCCCCTTTTCCTCATCGCGCGCTTTTCTCCGATGACGCGGAAATTAAACGTGCCCCAATCCCCGGGGTCGGTGGTATCAGCTCTCGCTCGACACCCTTGCAGGGGCTTACGTCAACGTCCCCCCAGGCGGCAGGAAAAGAGCTTCCGACCTTGTTTTTTCCTCCCCAGCTTCAAAAACCTCTACCCCGCTTTTTAAATACCATTATCCCCTTTTTTCCCTTTCAATTTGTCTACTTTATAAATTTCATGTTTTTTTTGTTCCCTTTTTATGTAAGTTAAATTTGTAATCTGAAATCACTTGTCAGGGTACGGGGCCACACCGCCCTGCATTAGCCTTTCTGCCCTATGGGGAGGTAAAATTCAATAAAAAAAAAATAAATCTTTTTTATATTGGTCACTCGGACGGATTTCCTTTAGGAACCCGGCAACCCCCACCAACATTATTATTTTGTCTGACTCGAAATTTTAGGTACTTGCACACCCCTACTTTAAAATTGTGTCAACAATTGTGAGATTAATCCTTTTTAAAAAAATTTTTCGATTTTAAAAAATCAAATATTCATCTATTTGTATGGGAAATTAAAGTCTGCCTGGAAAAAAAGAACAGGCGCTCGACCTGGGTGTATGTATGAAATGTCTCTGCCTTCACAGATAAAAACAACTTCAGTATTTTCAAATAACACCTTATAGTCAGCGGGGATACCTGGAGATATCCCCGGAATCTTCAATTTAACATAAAAGCATGAAAAATTTGGGATGATGTCGGGCTACCCTACTGATGATTTTAAGGAATTGGAGCCTATCGAAAATTTACCCAGGGGTCCCTCAAATCAAAGATGGGGGGTCCCAAAATGGCCTAATTTTTTCAATTATGGTCCTATGTTATTCTTTTCACTTTACGCACGTACTTTTAAGTACTGAATTAAATTTGACGTTTTAAATTTACTTTTTTTTTTTAAAATTTAGAACCCCTTTTAAAATTTAAAAATGGGGGGCCAAAAAAT
Organism: Sweltsa coloradensis; assembly: GCA_024449915.1. NCBI lineage: Eukaryota > Metazoa > Arthropoda > Insecta > Plecoptera > Chloroperlidae > Sweltsa > Sweltsa coloradensis. The sequence goes on along the minus strand of JAMZAV010014874.1, from coordinate 3,282 downwards.
CAGTTTGTCATTTTAACGGGTTTTATTGAATTTCGGGTTTTTTTACCGTATATTGAGCTGCTAATATTTTTGAGATAAAAAATAGTTTTTGACATTTTTGGTGATTATTTTCTTATCACTGGGGAGTAATACTGTCAATAAAAATTTTTTAGGAAAAAAATTTCGAGTCGCTGAATTTTTTTCAGAGACCTTCCTTTAAAGATACTTATCAACATACTAAAACTCCCCCACAATCGGACTGGAGCTTCGGCCGCCATATTGGAAAAAGGCAAACCAAAAAATGTTTTTTATCGAATATCTCCAAAATTCTTTGAAATAACCAAAATTTCAACGAGAGAAAAATTCCCCCCCTTTAAATCTTATAAAAAAGGGGTCTTTGTTTTGGGAGGGCAAAAGGTTTTCTTTACAAAATCGTGGTTTATTGTTGCTTTTGGAGTACCACTTATTTCCAAATTTTCCGCCCAGCATCAAAAATCCCGGTAAATCCAAGGAATCGATTTATTACAGAAAATTTTTACGGGGGTTCATGAAGCTTCCATTATATTTTAAAAAAACAGTTCTGCGAAAACGATTTTGCATTTTCCCCCGGAAATTTTGGGTTTTTCCATTGTTGGCATTTTTCCCAAAAATTCCATATTTTTTCTGTCCTTTTTAAGCACTAAATAGCATTGGAGGAAAAATTCTTTCTAAGCCCCATTGAAATACTTAATAATGTCCGATTAAACCAAAATTTTAAATCCAAATGGCTGCTAATTCCTAAAATTTACAATATGAATCTGTTTTCGTGCTGTTTTTACCTTTTTTTTGTTACATAAATTTACTTTTATGTTGTGGATATTAGGAAATTAGCAGCCATATTGGATTTAAACTTTGGTTTAATCGGATTTATTTGAGTCTTTCAATGTGCGTAAAAGATTTTTCCCCAATGCCATTTATGCTTAATAAAGGACATCAAAAAAGGGGGTTTTGAGGAAATGCCAAAAATGGGAAAAAACCCCAAATTCTGGGTAAAAGCAAAATTCGATTTCGCAGACCCCGATTTTTTAAACTAATAGAAGCTTTCATGAACCCCGTAAAAAACCTTTTTTTATTTAAAAACGTTTCTTACGGATTTCCGGGCTTTTTTTGATGCTGGGCGTGAAAATTTTGGGAAAAAACTGGTATCCAAAAGCAACTTGAAACCACAAATTTTTTGACGTAACCGTTGCCCCTACCCAAAAATATAAAGGATCCTGTTTTGTAGGGAAATTTAAAAGGGGGAATATTTTTGCCATTTTAGATATTTTGTCTATCTCAAACCAATTTGGGGAAAAAACAAAAAAACACCTTTTGGCCGCCATTTTCCAATATGGCGGCCCAAACTCCCTCCAATTTAGGGGGTTTTAGTATGTTGATAATTTATAAAGGAAGGGCTCTAAAAATTCAGCGCTCGGGGGGGAATTTTTTCCTCCAAGCGTCAATATACATCTTTTTGACAGGATTATAGACAAACCTGATAAAAACACACTTGTGTATTTTCAAACCTTATTATGTAAAAAACTACTATTTTTTTTTTTTTAAGGTTTTGGGTACCAGTGATAGAAATAATCAATTACCAAAAAACTTGTTTTCGTCCTTTTTCAAACTTTTTTTAGGTTATGTGACCAAAAAGTCACAAAGCATATTTTTTACCTCAAAATGATCTCGCGCTCAATATACGTGTAGAAACCCAAAATTTAATGAAATCCGTTAAAAAATGAAAACTGATTTTTTGGCCGCCATCTTTTAAATTTTAATAGGTTTCGGGGTTAAAAAAAGTTAATTTGAACTTCAAATTTAATTTAATCTTGAAATACTGCGCAAAATGAAATGAATAAATGGGGCCATAATTTTAAAAAAATTAGGCCCTGTTTTGGACCCATCTTTTGATTTTTGGGGGGCCCTGGGTAAATTTTTTGATTGGCTCCAATCCCTTATATCATCAGTAGGGTATGTCCATCTCATGCCAAATTTTTTGCTTTTATACTAAAATTGAAATATTCTCCAGGTATGCCGCTGACTTTAGTCAGCAATGCTTGGCCGTTTTTCCGGCCCCGATGTACATGTATAACCCCCCAGAGAAAGGTGAATACCTAAAGGTACTCAAAAATATGTCTAATCCTAGTAACCCACAGAGCAAAAGCACAATAAAGTTGAATTGGTCAGAACCAGCCGCAGCCACAAGCAAGGGGGGGGGGGGAAAGGGCTGTAATCGGCCGGGCTCAGGCAAAACAGGGGGGAGGGGTTGGTGGTTCCCCCACCCCCGGGTCGGCCCTTTGTCGTGTCATCGCCATTTTGTATTGCGAAATTACGTTTTTTTTGTGAATCTCGTCAACAATACAAAATTCTCAAAAATTTTGAAGTAGTTATGTGGTTTTGTAAGGGCTATAATAGCCCGCCCCGAAAAATTTGTAATGTGATGATAATTAGGGGGAAAGTATTTTATTTTTATATTTTTTTAATCGAAATACAATTCTGCAATACAAACAGAACAGATTATTTATTTAATACTTTGTCTTGCATTACATTATTTAACAAAAACCCCATAGCTGTCGGCAATCACTTTTGAATATTTTGCACCGTTCCGAGATATAACGAAATAAAAAGTAAATTTTGCGTGGTTTTTTTTATTGGTGGTATTTTTAACCCAAGATAATACAAAAAAAACTAATGTATGAAACCTAAATGAAAGGAAATGAATTGGGCAAATAGCGCCAAATAAAAAATCGTACAATACGATGCATTGTATTTTAAAATTTTAATTTTTTTCTAAATTTAATGTTTTTTGTTTTCCCAACAAACATTATACTCCCGGGGCCCGTGCGGGAAAATTAAGGGAAATGCGGGGTTAAATGGCGGGAAGCGGGACGTCCCCACGGGGCCCGCAGGGAAATTTAAGGGACTCCCGTATTTGGGGAAAGTCCGGGACGTCCCCACGGGACCCGCGAGGGAAGGTTCCGGGGGGGGCCCCTGCCTGGGAAAGTCACGGGACGTCCCCCCACGGGAAGCCGAGGGAAGGTTTTTCGGGACGTCCCCTGCCCGGGAAATCACGGGACTCCCGCACGGGGGGCGCGAGGAAGGTTACGGGGGGTCCCGGCCTGGGAAAGTCCGGGCTCCGCACGGGACCCGCGAGGAAGGTTAAGGGGCGTCCCGTCTCGGGGGGAAATCACGGGCGTCCCGACGGGACCCCGAGGGCAAGTTAGGGCGTCCCCACGGGAAGCGGAGGAAAGTCACGGGACTCCCGCATAGTACCCGCGAAGGAAA
>JAMZAV010014873.1:0-14035 GCA_024449915.1 Sweltsa coloradensis | reverse complement strand
CACGGAAATGATTTAGTTATTTGCGCCCATGGTGATTAGCAGAAGTGGGTTTCAAGAGGGGTTTGCGTTTTAGATATAGATTTCTCCAATTTTTTATTCTCAGGATACTGGAATGTATGACGGAGGTTGGGTGATGAAATAAATTCCACTCTCGCACAAGATTTAAGTTATTGCTCTCATCGAAGAGCTGGATGACTTCAATAGTTAGGCAATGCATACCAATCACATACAAGATTTGAAGTGTCGCATAATTAAAGGGACTCCTGCACATCCACGCAGGCTGAGTTGCACAAGAATAGGCAACATTTCGAAGGTTATGACGTCAATGAATGACCAAAGTTCGGGCGCACTTGCCGATAATGTTCCGATAATGTAGCGGAGAGAACGATAATAAATTCCAATCTTACAGTTCAAATGTGTGTGTGTTCACTGTGCTGTGTGCACACGTGCACTATGACGTAAGCACATCTGGCCACTGAGCCCCGATGAGATGTACCCACGAAATAAAACACGTAGAATAAACACTGGTTATTATTTATTACGCGTGGCTGATAAATTGTCATAACAACAATAAAATGAAATATTATTGGCTGAAATAGTTCATGTAATTATTTAAATGTAATTAATTATTCAAAATAATTATACAATTTGAAAGGCTGGAAACAAATATTATTTAAATATCATTTAAATTGTCTTATATCAGAAAATGCAGTTACAACAGCCCCATCATTGTTGCTTGGAGCGTTGCTGCTTGTTTGTTTCCCGCTTCTTCTTCCTCTATGAGTACTGCAAAAAATAATAATATCAATAAAACACTATTCCTTTTACTTTGGAAATTATCTGTAATGTATGGGAACAAATAAATAAATGAAATTTTACATTGCATTGTAAGTAGAATGAAAATGGAAATAAAATATTATAAAGTGTATGCAAAACTTGAAAAATTAATTAATTTGTGCACTACTTTAATGTTATGAAAAATATGAAATGCGTAGAAAACATTATTTTGAGAATGGAAATAAAACAATACTTTATGAAAGAAAGAAATTTGTGCACTACTTTAATGTTATTATAAAAATATGAAATAGATAGAAAACATTATTTCGAAAAATCTCATACAAAATAATCATCACAAACTTACCGTTTTCTCTTGTCCTGAGGTTGAGAAGTCGCTGCACCATTGTTGTTTCTACTTGTGTGATCACTGTAAACATAAATTACAATCTTCACTGCATTACGGATATAATGAAAATTAAATTTCGAATATCTGTGAAAACTAAAAAGTAAAGTATGTAATTGTGGTAAATAGATATATAATAATAATTATCTTTACATTTCAAAACTATACAAAATATCAATTCGTGATAAAAACTAATTTTGAAATGACATGTAGAGAAAAAAAATGAGAAAATAATTATGTTGTACACTGCATCAAGGAAATACAATTTTAAAAATTATCTCGAAAGTATAATTAATAAATAAAATTGTATAACACATTACTATCATGAATGGTGGAACAATAAACTTTAAAAAATCTCTGTTCAAATTATTCAGTGAGCGTTAGTTTTGGATTGATAAAATGTATTGTTGCATAGTGAGATTTTATTATTTTAATTTAAAAATAGTTAATGTTTTCTTTCTTACCTTGCTTGAATATGTGGATGAGAATTGAACGGGTCCACAGCGGCGGTCAGTTGAGAGGCACTTTCCGGTGAATACTGTCAGACTAGGAGGGACCTAGGCCTTTTGGTCGTGAGTGTTACTTCTGCCTGGGTGGCTGTAACTAGGGACATAGCAGCCTGCCTCCCAGAACATAACCCCTCTTAGGCCTTGGGCTCCTAGAATCGACCGGGACCTTGGGTTGATGAGGATTCTAGAGGATGCGGGGTAAAGAACAGTACATAACTACAGCTTTCAATTCAAGGAAGAGGCACTGTATTAAATAAACACCACAATCCTATCCTGACCAGGGGTTAAGCCTGTGCATGCCGTTGCCTGATTGACGTGTTGGGTTCCCACAATTACTCTCTTAGTTACTCTTTAGATGTGAACACATGACTTACGTTACACCCCCAAGGACTGTGGTAGGACGACTCTACGAACGGACTGCCTCCTTTGGTTGGACCGCTCTCCCTCTGTAGTCGCTGGACCCTCTGGAGTGGCCTGTAGTCGAACTCTTCCCTCTTGACGGCTACTCGAACGCTTCTTCCATGTAGGTCTTGAGTCTTCACCGCATAGTCTTATCCACTCACGGCTAAGTCCCAGCTTCAAAGCTTACTCGGACCCGTCACTCTTAGTACGTCCTTGCTCAAGTGTGATCTCTACTGGACTGCCCCTGTAGCGACCTCGCTTGCCTACGGGAGAGCTAGTCCCCCTCCCCGCCAACCAAACCACGTGTCTCTCTCGACCAATCCGCGCTTCTTCTTACTGTCCAGGCTCCCAGAGCAAAACATCGCTTTACATAATTCGGCCAAATAAACATTCAACTCAGCACAAACATTCCATCGAAAATCCAGGATTGTTATATCAATACAACTGACGAAACCACCTGTCAGCACCTCACTCCGTAAACACACACCTCGTTATTTGGGCCAGCTTGATTACTCCACAGACAACATTCCGCTGACCAACTAGGTCACATTGCAAATGACGTCAACCGTTAGGTAACGCCAAAGTTGTTACTTCCAACTAATAAACACCTCTTGCTGCAACTCGATGCTTCTTAACCGAATAGAACTCCAGATATTCGGATAAACTATCCAAATATATGACAACCGCTCCCCTGTAGAAGAAACACGTCCTCGTGTTTCCGCGGAAAACCCCTTGCCAAAAACAACGCTGACCACGATGAACCACGTATACCTCCATGTCATGCTGACCTCGCCTCCAGGCGTTTTCAGAACCGATTGCTTGACGCTCTTACTCCGATCAGCCTGCCATTTCAGTACACACGGCTTTCTCCAACTTCATCCAGCCATCTTCAGGTATTCTCTTCCAATGCTCCGATGCCACCTTTTTCCAGATGAATCCATACTGTCATCCCACCAAAGTCCTCTCTGAAACCCCTACCGCAAAGAAAAACAAGGGAAAAACAACCCCCCTCCCTCAAAAAAAAAAAACCCCGCACGTCAACAGTAACAAAAATGCACAGACTTACCTGTATGGCCATACATCCAGGATCTAATCTGAACGCGACTCAACCAGACAGTAAACTTCCTAACCAAACGCTAAAAAAAACCACAACCAGTTTAGCTGTAACACCCTAGTTTAGTCTAGCACAGGCAACGAAAAACAAACCCGAAAACACAAAAAAACCGAACAGAGACTGATACCTGTGTGTAAAATCAAAACATCAAAAACAATAAGCATGCATTTAAGTTTACTGTCTCAAAAAACCCTAAATAAAACATTTTGAAACTCCTGGTTAATTCCAAAAAAACATATCATTTCGTGATCCAGTGCGCCCTCCGACAGGATGGATGAAGAACACCTCACACTCCATGGTGTCTCCTCCAGATAAGAACGGGCAGGTACCGTCTTGCTTGCAGATCATATGGACTCGCAAATGAACTGTTAACAGAAAACAAACAACAGCAGAAACTGACACATAATAGTCTATTAGACCATAAACAATAACAAAAACACAGCTGACGTTACTTTTGCCCGAGAAATAGCTGAGCACACAGTGAGTAAAACAAAACTAAACGAGATTCTAAATTTTAGAACTTATAAATTATCTTACTATGCAAGAATCCAATTACAAATTAATTGCAAAAAGAACAATGAAAATTAACTAGCCACAAAACAAGCACTAGAATCTCCAACATTAATAAATGCAATAACCTTTAATTTGACTTTTAATCATAATAAGCAAACATAATGAAAAAAACTATTAGCAATTAAACAACTCATAACTCAACTGTGCGCCGCTTCAAGTAAACTTTATACTGACTCTAAATTAATAGCAACCAATTTCTCAAATTTTAAGACATTATTGGCCTTTAACAACCAAGAATTAAAAACAAAACAAATTCCTTTTCTAAAACATAATTACAGTCCATGTAACACATCCATAGAGATTGATTATACCCACACACATCCAGGTAATTACCATGCCCAGGACTCGAACCCCACACCTCCTGCACAGAGCCAGGAACCTAACTGAAGTACCATCAGGACCCCCCCTCTTTAAAATACATACTGGAAGGAATAAAACAAAACTGATTTCGATTGACGACATCACACCAATCTGCAATTCAATCAATTTTTTATACTATCCACCAACTATCCCTACTCTAATCTACTCTACTATTTTTTATTTTTTTTAAACATTTTTCCATTTTTTTTTAAATTTCTTAAATTTTGTCCCCAATTACGTCCACTTAACGTGGAGAACCCCTATCTAAAACCCACAAAAGTAATTTAACACCCCCCCCACGGAGGGCACCCCATAGCGTATTCATAAAGCGTACGTGGATTCATCCACGAAGAAACGAGAGGCCCTAAAAACCCCTCATCCTCTGGATGAATCCCATACCTTATCAAATACGACTGAGTGAGAGCAACATACTCCCCGTAGGCAGCCGCTATTTGACCGTCTTTTAGCACCGCCCCCGTCACCAAGAACCCTGACAAAGCTTCAAAACGGAGCAACTGCCCCCAGCAGCGCACCAAAGCCACTGCCCGCCGCTGTAACTCCTCCTCCTCCCACTCAATTGCACGAATTGCCTCACAACACTTTTTGTGAACCTCGTCCGCCACCGCCAACGACACCTGGGACAAGCCCCAAGCCCGAAGACACACCAGGTCCTCGGCCTCCCCCCTCACCACACACGATACGATCTCTGACGAAGACATAACGACACAAAGTTCAATTGAAGATGCGTTGATATCGAACGATTAAACCACACTGATCGAATGCAGTACAAAAGCCATACGCGAATCTAAAAAAATAAAAAATAAAAAATGAACTATGAACCATGAGGACATACTCCAATCAGCAAATAAAATGCAAGAAAAGAAATACCCAGCATATTAAAGTACAATACTTTCATAACATTAAGCCATTACGAGCCCCAAAAACACATAGTCAGCTCAGCAATGACGCACATTCAATGCACCTCATGAAAATGACAGAGCAAGCTTCAAGATTGCGAAATTGAATCGAACGAATATAAAAATGATTAGAAATAAATTCCGCAATATGTCAAATTACCTACACAGCTATTACAAAAAACGAACATCCGAGCCAATGACCCGCGTTGCTAACAGCCAACCGACAAGTTCACAATCCAAATGATAAATATTTCAAAATACCTGAATTTTGAAAACAAGACACCGCAATTTGAAAGAATCAAATCCGAATATGGAATATCAAACCACAAATTCCGCTCACCAAAAAGCATCTATTTACTCCATTCGCTTACTAATACTCCGTTCACATTGCCTACTCCTATTCAACCACACCTAGCAACTCGACCTATGATCGTCAAAGACAATCAGAAATAAGGGTGTCCATCCCCTCAATAACCTAAAACCTAGCCTAAGTGTACTAGCAGTACAAGAATAAACCTAATTTCCAATGGATCCTTTGTAGCAGAAGGCTGTACTTACATTAAAGTGAAATAAACCTATACCGTAAATCTAACCATCGGGACACCCCTATCACTAACCACCACGAAGAAACCACCCCGTGCCACTCACCGACAAAACTAGGGTTAATTACTTCCTAGCCTGTCAACCACATTGACCCCTACGGCCACGCGCCGATCAACCGAACGAAAACCCGACGTCAGCACACAGTGCAATGCCCGACATCCGGTATCATAGATGAACACCCAATAGGTCACCCTAGTCACACGTGTGTTACCGAAACTCCACGTATGATCAAAAACAAGATTCAAGATGAATCACCAAAAATTTGACATCCCAGCGGCCATTACGATGGACTTATGCCCTTCGATCGTCAGTATCTGTACCAGATATAAAATATCCCAACCAAATACTACATTTCTTTATCTAGAAACACTGCCTAGCTAAATGAACACAAGCACAAACAACATCTCAAGACGAAATGCTGTGTGAGAGAATCGAACCCAAGACCACTAGTGAAATAGCTACTTGTATCCCACCCACATATGGATCCACAGATATGAACCCATTAAATTCACCTAGAATATATATTTTATTGTCGATTGTCACCAAACAACAAACACCTTTATGCACCTAGCATAACAGAACACATAGATGTAGCACAAAACACGGGTGGCAAGCTACATTAATTCCAGGCCAGATATATGTACAATATCCCCCCTCGAAATAAAGCCACTTATTACCACGGCTATATGAATATAAATTCACATAGCAATTCTATTAATCGTCACAATGATCCTCATTGCACCGGACCCCCGGACACCGATCAAAGAATTAAACACATTATTGCTGACCAGCCCATTCCATCCTCTGAACGCAGCCTACACACAAGCCCACGCCCACACTGAGCCATCTAACTGACCATTAGCCAGTCTTTCATACCTAATTATGTTCCTAGAAAACATAACAAAGCGCACCTAATGCTAGACCAGTCATGGCAGACTATGTCAGACTAAGCTGTTCACCGTCGTCCCACGCCTACGAACTCGTAAACAGAAATACATAAATGTTTATGTACACTCAAAAAAAAAACCTATCAAAGCGGCACCTCCAGCTATAAGTTCTTAAAAAAAAACTATACTAATACTATAGCACACAACCTATGCGCGTCTACAATCTACACAACAATTTCATACCGAAAGAACATTAAAATGTCATTTCCTCGTACAGTAACATCATAACTAAGTACATTTCTTCCAGCGTAGAAGACTAACGAAGCCCAAACGATTCTCAAGTTGTTGTTCAGAACCAAGACGCAGATTTATCGCAACGAAACCCGATCTGACAAGTCAGCATTCAGACGTCCGCCTGGCAACCCGGCGAAGCTCGCTGGCCAGCCGTGCAGTCAAGTCGACCTAGATACCATTGCAACTTGCAGTCTATTCGGACTCATTATATGTAACCACAAGTATTATAACCGAAATAATACAAAGATATCCGCCAACCAGGGCTCCTCCCTTGTCACGATAATCACCCCTAATCCTAGAACACAATATTATCCAATACTAGCAACAACTGTACTAGTTTAAACGGACGGGGCGCTCCAACCGTGCCCACTGATGCCCTACTACATCTAAGCATAACATAAACATGCCAGCTTTAAACAACGAATAGAAATACAACTACTAGTGACTGTACAGGTATTCCACAATACTAATAACTAAAAAAACAAAGCGATTCAACCTCTAATATAATACAATATAATATACAAGATAGTGAACATAAGCCTAGATCCAGTATCCTCAGGGAACTACGCTGTTTCGCTAACCACAGGCCGGACTCGCCCTAGAAACTTCCACATTCTCTTCGTAAAACGATCGAAACCACATCCCATTCCTGATTGAAGCAATCCTCACTGAATTAAATACTGCCAGCCGAAAAACGATCTAGCACAACATTCCTAAGGCTCCATACCCCGTGCCTGCGCCGCAAATTGAAATATAAACAACTGTACAACGCCTACATTATTACCAACTAACGTTTCTTAATACTATGCTCATATTATAATCATATTACATGTACATTGAATAACCACTAATTCTCGCGAAATATACAAACAAATTCACCAACTACATTATTTACACGCAAAACTACAATGCTTTCAAACACATAATATTTTTTTTTATATTTTATCTTATTATATTGTATAAACAAAAGATAGGTCATACACCCAAATGGCGGGACTAGCCTCCAGTGGCATTCAACGAATCCGCTAGGAATCATCTACTTTAGCCCGGAAACCAAATGTACATATGACCAATCTTTGCCTATGTCATCACAAAAACATTCAAAATCAAATCTACATTCCCGAGACACCTTGTGTCTGACAGCCTCGATACACGAACTGCTAGACTGAGCGCTCACCCACAGGCCGCACCCCCGTCCGCAGGTCCGCTCGGCAGCTTCACTGCCCGCCTGTTCGTTCGTCTATCTGTCTGTCTGACGGGCGCCAGCTCACGCGTTCGTACCACCGTACTGTCTGTATTCGCGTAATTCTTTACCGAGCGCTCTCAGGACACCCACCTAACATAGGCTGCCTCGACCGGCAAGCTAGCCGCGCTCCGGTCATAGACCACTCTCGCGCAACGCACGAGAATATTATTCTCACGCGCTCAGCTCCAGACAGACCTACACTAAATAACATTACAATACGTACATTGACTCACACACACGCATCTGTACGCACATTATTTCTTAAATTGACGCACATGCTTCTTCTTATGACATAAACTATTTACATTCAAATATACACAGCGGCACCTGTTCAGCACCTAACAGATAAACCCAGCACACTCCAGTAATATTAATCACAACTCTATTATGGACACACTATTCACCACCGCATTCTTCTCTGTGTACGGCCAACTTGCAGGATCATACCAAGGCTTGAGGCGCGACACATTCACTACATCCTCTGTCCACTGTTCGAAACTCCTTGTTGACCAAATGTATGTGTAAATCCGGCACGACTCCCCGAACACAAAATCTCACCCTTACATCATTGGCCATCCGCTTATCTATCTTGTCACATAATCTAATCTTATCGTAAACGTACTCCATAACAGACTCTCCCTTACGTTGCCTTCTATTACTCATTTCCGAAATCCAATGTTCCACTGCTCCTTCCAATTTAGCCTCAAAACGATTTAGAAAATTAATTTTCCAAGAAGCCCAGGTATTCTCTACATTAGCCCCCACGGCTGCTCTATTCTCAAGAGCATCAAACCAATTTAGAGCCACCCCCTTCATATAATTACTAAACATAGCTAATTTCTTAGCGTCACTCCAACCATTGGATACTGCCGCACGTTCGTACGACCGCAACCAATCAGTTCCACTCTCACGTACACCGTCAAAATCCCTAGGAACCACCACCACAGACATGACTTCTTCTGCTGTCTCTACCTCGGGAGCGATGACTTGTTCTGGGACCGCGTTAGGACAGTTTACCCCAGGCAACCCTTCGTTATTATTCCTCTCTACCTGACCTAATGGTCTATGCCTGTGAGCAAACCTTAAAAGTCTCTCTTGATGAGTGGCCCTCCGTCCGTTATTATTTATTACGTTGGGAATTCGGAGCGCCCTAAGTCTAGCCCTCCACTCGCGATCCGTAAGAGGCGCCGCCATAAACTAACAATCCTTACTAAGCGAATAACTAGAGAAAATTTAAACTCTAAATTTTCAATAACAGTCACCAAAAACAAACAATTTTTCTAAAAAAAAAACTTCAATTTTATTTCAAAACTAAATTCAGCCCCAATTAAATACGTCATTTATGACTTGCAAATCAACAGGCTAACAGAACTTTTCGGGAAACATCACTTTCAAACGACTCCCCCCCCCCGTACGAAAAACCTTTCCATTGCTGAAATGAAAAACAACTTCGCTGCCGTACGAAGGCTGTTGACGCTCGACAAAAACAAGTCTATCTAATCTTCTCTCTCTCTCTCTACCGGATGCCAACGGCTCAGAGCGAGCGACCGTGTTGCCACATCTAACACATCGCGAGTCTCGTAACACATACAATGTATTTTATGTTACGCGTACCACACGTACATAACATAAATTAACATTCACCCTCCTGTATAAGAACAAGCAATAGTCCTAAACGATTGCACACCCTTCTATTCTTTCTCCACCCCTTCTATCTCTTTACACAAACACCCTCAAAATAAATCACCATCAACCATTTGTACACAGTACATAAAAATACTATTACACAAATCCGGCGAAAACCTCCACCAAGTCAGACTAGGAGGGACCTAGGCCTTTTGGTCGTGAGTGTTACTTCTGCCTGGGTGGCTGTAACTAGGGACATAGCAGCCTGCCTCCCAGAACATAACCCCTCTTAGGCCTTGGGCTCCTAGAATCGACCGGGACCTTGGGTTGATGAGGATTCTAGAGGATGCGGGGTAAAGAACAGTACATAACTACAGCTTTCAATTCAAAGAAGGGGCACTGTATTAAATAAACACCACAATCCTATCCTGACCAGGGGTTAAGCCTGTGCATGCCGTTGCCTGATTGACGTGTTGGGTTCCCACAATTACTCTCTTAGTTACTCTTTAGATGTGAACACATGACTTACGTTACACCCCCAAGGACTGTGGTAGGACGACTCTACGAACGGACTGCCTCCTTTGGTTGGACCGCTCTCCCTCTGTAGTCGCTGGACCCTCTGGAGTGGCCTGTAGTCGAACTCTTCCCTCTTGACGGCTACTCGAACGCTTCTTCCATGTAGGTCTTGAGTCTTCACCGCATAGTCTTATCCACTCACGGCTAAGTCCCAGCTTCAAAGCTTACTCGGACCCGTCACTCTTAGTACGTCCTTGCTCAAGTGTGATCTCTACTGGACTGCCCCTGTAGCGACCTCGCTTGCCTACGGGAGAGCTAGTCCCCCTCCCCGCCAACCAAACCACGTGTCTCTCTCGACCAATCCGCGCTTCTTCTTACTGTCCAGGCTCCCAGAGCAAAACATCGCTTTACATAATTCGGCCAAATAAACATTCAACTCAGCACAAACATTCCATCGAAAATCCAGGATTGTTATATCAATACAACTGACGAAACCACCTGTCAGCACCTCACTCCGTAAACACACACCTCGTTATTTGGGCCAGCTTGATTAATCCACAGACAACATTCCGCTGACCAACTAGGTCACATTGCAAATAACGTCAACCGTTAGGTAACGCCAAAGTTGTTACTTCCAACTAATAAACACCTCTTGCTGCAACTCGATGCTTCTTAACCGAATAGAACTCCAGATATTCGGATAAACTATCCAAATATATGACAATACGTCTGAACATTTTGAAAATCACTTGCACATTGTTGTGCCAGGTCTTCCACAGGAATGTCATCGTCAAAATTAATACTATTGTTTGTGATAAGATCTGCTAAAATATCGCGCACTTGCGAGTCACTTGCCGGTGTTAAATTACGTAAAATGCTATCCCATATGTCGTCCATTTCGATAAATTAATATGATTAACACTTAAGAGTAAAATTAAAATATTAAGCCGTAAAAATAACAAAGTCACTTACTTTTAAAATAATAATAATAATGAATCACACACACTTCGTAAAAACGGTGAATAAATTATAAATATTTTACAGTTACATTTAACAAGGCGCTAGGCAAGAAACTCCACACACATTTCAAATATCAACTAGCAACACGGTGTACTCACGAATTAAAAACTTCACTTCACACTGAAGAACTAATGATGACTGGTACTTTGGTTAATTTGTTGACAGTTTTTAAAGTAAATTGATAAGACCCCCCTTCACTGTGTCAAGATCTATTTAGCCAATCATTAATCATTACCTTTCTAATAAGGATGGCATTAATTTACAATTCTAAGAAATAGGTCTCTATTTCCTAGAATTGCTTGTTGAATCTATGCTCTGTTGATGTGGGCGTGTCGTGATTGAGTAGCCTATGCTATCAATGGTATTTATGGAGGTAATATGGGTGTGTTACTTTTCCAGTTTCTAGCTTCTTCTTATCATCACAAGAAAGCACAGGGTGTTGTATTAACAATTTTGCGAATTACTAATTATTGGCGTTAGATAGCGCTAGCGTACACTTTACTGAATATTAATCTTTGAAAATTATCTAAACTAGTATGATTTGATATTGAAAATGTATGTTTGTATGTTTTGCAAGAACTTAAATTGGAAATTGAAAATAAACGAGGAATTGTTAAATGTACATTATGTTTTCATGGTGTAATGAATAAATAAAAAAACACGTCGTTTAATATAATAATAAATTACCAAAGTCACAAGATTTAATTTATAAAGAAATTGAATTAGTTCTCTGACTTGATTTACCACACATGTAAATTTATAAAATGCAATTAGTTGGAAAATGATGTTGAAGATACAAATAATTTTAATTACTTTGTTATTTCAGGTCCATAATTTATTTCCAGACAGAGAGTAATATCATATTAAAAAGTTTGGTCTCGGATAGAAATAGTTAAATACATTTCGGAAACAATGTTTCTTACGGTATATAATGTTACTGCTGAGATCATTGAAGTGAAAGGTGTACGTACATTATGTTACTGGCATACATACTCATTGTCATTATCTCTATTTCGAAAATATACAACTATTAATTACTCAGTAATGTGGGTTATGTACAGTAATGGGTGCCGCATCGTCCAAGATCATATTTCGCATTATCTCGATGTTCACAATCATGCTTGCAGAATAGTTCAGAGACAACCCTCGCACTTTACATTTTGTCTTTGTAGTTTCTGGGTTTCCTCCACATCTCACTTTGTATGAATAGTTCTTGGGTCCGCCGCTGACAAACTCTTCAATGTATGACCCTTGACCATACTCTATTAACTCGTCGGTCATATCACCTAGGAAGTCGCCTACTTTAGGGTTGGTATCGCCAGGACGAGTAACAAAAATGATGCTGTCTGTATCATAATAGAGTATGCGTTCGCCGAGCATTTCAAGATAAGAATATAATGTCAGCCGGGCTAGAGCTGTGGTATAAGCCGCGATCACAACGTTAGTGGATGCTGAAGGAGTCACGTCATTAGAGTTCTCTGTCCACGAAATAAACATTTTTGATTCCGAAAGAGGTTCGCAGCTGATGATTTCGTTGCGGGCGTTCGTCAATATTTCTACCTGATCAGCATCTGTCTCCACTATGTTGTGCTTTGTATGGTCATTTTGCTGGCCAAACTTGCCCCACAAAGAATTTAGCATGAGCTTAGCCAATGCACGACGCCTAGGATTCAGTTCAAATTTTTGGGTTCAATTTGAATCCTTTTGAGATCTTCAAACATTGCCACATAGTTCAATTTATCTGCATTGGATTTACACCACGCAGGCCAACCGCTCGCCTCAACTTTCATTTTGAGGAATGTGTTAACGTTTTTAGCAAATAAGCCACCTTGTTTTGTTGTTTTATTGTAACATGTAGGCCTATATTGCCAGATTTCGAAAATGTCCATCACCTTGTACCCGAGTTGAACTGCTTTCTGCAATTCAGTTGCTACCCATGTGCCTGTCAGTGCACGGTCGTCATCATTATGTGTACAATCTACTTGTATCCCTTCCGCTGCACAGCGCCGACACAAGGCAAAAAGAAGCTTCCCATTGACACGAGCAGGCAATACAGGATGGTACAAATCATTTGGGGGTAAAATGCTACATTTAATTAGGCCCTCAACATTATCTAGGTTATTAAGGTTACCACCCACAAAGTCTTTGCACTGTTTGCCTATATAAATTGTTGGGTGTCCCAGTGGATAGCGACCATACTTGTTGATAAAAGGGTACAAACTGCAGATGTCAAAATAGTTAATTTTTTCACCTTCTCTCACCTCATAATAAGTTTAAGTGCAATTGGTGCGGCCTCCGAAAAAAGCATCTCACGGATCAAGTGGCATTTCATTTCTTTGGGGATGTTGTTCAAGGAACAACTTCAAGTCAGCATTAGATTTTTGGATTCGGTTAAAGACGCACTCCCACATTTTGATAACACGGTACCCAGCATTACAAAGAAGTTGTACTTCGGTTTGTGTTGCCTCCAGCCGCTTCCCCATGGTGTCTTGTACATCAGGACTTATCACTTTATCCTGTTCGGGAAAACAGGTGGGGCAGCCATGCCAGTAACACCCTGCATTTCGAAGGCTGTTTAGTACCTACACCGCGTCGTGGTATCCGTCCACCTTATAGCGGCCAAGCAATTTCACCTCACGCCCATTTCTGCTGTTTTAATATTGATCCCTTTGCTGTGCGAACCCACTACCAGGGCAAGGGGTACAAAAAATTTTTCTGTCGCCCTTCTATAGCCCCCATTCAGGAGTGGAATGGTGTTGGCCTCAAGGTAGTTCTTTTTATAAACTTT
>JAMZAV010014872.1:0-15051 GCA_024449915.1 Sweltsa coloradensis | reverse complement strand
GAGTTAGCTTATGTTTCTGCTGTATGTGTTGCTTGTTCAAGTCTTTGCTGTGTCCTCCTTCTCATTCATCATTCTGTTTATGTTTGTTCAATTCACGATGTTGTCTGTTCTGTCCAGAACATAGTTTTATCGTTTGTTGATCTTTTACATTCTGCATGCTTAGTTCGATTAGCTTCTATGACACTTCTGGCCACATTTGGTACAGAAGATCTTTCTTTTGTGGGTATTTGTTCTCCAAGTCAATCTCAATCCGTCAGGACAAACACTTTTTTTAATAGGTACCATAGTGAAAAAATAAGATTACCGGAGATGCTTTTAATTTAACAAATTTGTTTTGCATGTAAAATCCTAATGTCGCCCCCGATATGCATTCTCGTTGTTACAACATAATCCCAACCAAAAATTAAAAAATGTACGTCAACTGAGAAAAAGCCCGGGTCTATCCCACCTCCGTGATCTAGTGATTACCGGCAAATGGGAGGTCAGAGTTGAGGTACAACCTAGGGTTTAGTTAATGTTTTTGTTCACTATTTGTTTGGTATGAAGGAATTTTGGCCCCAATTACAGGCCTCCATGAAAAAATGTTAAATTAATTTTAAAAAGTAGGGCTATTAGCTATAACAAAATTGTTTGCTTACTAGTTTATAGCCGAGAGGGTTAGACAAGACAGGCCACTTTGAAAAGTATTGTGCAGTACTGGTAAGTTTGTCATTGTATTGAGCCAGACGAATTTTAGTTGTATCCCTCCAATAAGCCTCAACCATCGTCCATGGTTCTTTTGCGTTTTTTCAGCCAGGTTAATTTTTCCTGAATTTCATCTGAAAATTAAATTGATTGGTCAACTCATAACTCATACTGATAGGGTTGTAAATAAGATTTGTTTTTATAGGAAAAGTCCTCCCTCAGTGAGTTTAACCAAATAAATGGGTTTTATTGAGATATATATTCCTGAACAAACAATGCTTGCTTATATATCCCGGGTTGTGAAATACTCAACTTAAAATATTAACAATATACTATTGACAAATAGAGTAGTTGTGGGCAGAAAAAAAGGACAGAGTAAATTTATAGACTCATCACTTGTCTGTGAAAATAAAATATTCCTGGAAAATTCACTCCATTTTTTTTAGTGGGTTTTAGTAGGCTATGGAAATTGAAACAATGCTGCATACCGGTACTAAAGCTACCCATTGTGCAACGTATTAAAATTATGTTGCTTTCAACTAGGGCAGGGGTCGGGAACCTGCGGCTCCTGATCGGGTCTGGCCCGGCTCCACAATTTTGTTATGAAACTAGGAAAATATCAAATCAAAAATAGTAAAAACTTTCGCCATTTTAAGTACTTGAAAATCGTCCCAAGGTATGTTGTGATTTTAGTGAATTTAGGAAAGCAGGAAGGAGTTAGAGATTACCGTGTAGATTGCCTGGTCGTCATAGGTAAGTTAGGAGTCACCAACATGGCGTCATGGATGCCCTACAGGTGGTTTAAATGAGGATATACACAGTTTTACACTCGCGGATATGGGTAATCCTCGATCCCCACAGGTACCTTAGCACTGTATGTTGCCATTATGGCCACTTTACTCA
The DNA here is from genome assembly GCA_024449915.1 of Sweltsa coloradensis. Taxonomy (NCBI): domain Eukaryota; kingdom Metazoa; phylum Arthropoda; class Insecta; order Plecoptera; family Chloroperlidae; genus Sweltsa; species Sweltsa coloradensis. The sequence continues at coordinate 13,464 of JAMZAV010014872.1, read as the reverse complement.
CGACTCTCGCTGATGATCGCCCGAAAATGCGCGCACAATTGCTCCCGGCACTAACACAAGCACTCCGTATGACGGTTCCAGTTCCACTGACTCCTCTGCGCACCACCCTGGCGTGGTGTCCTCCAAGCGAGGACACACAAGTTGGCGTACAATGCTCTCCTTGAGTGACCGCACCTCCTATTGGTAGTCAGAGCGCGGGACTCGACCTTCTAAGCCAATCTCCATTCGTTTCACAGATTTATTTAAACTTTTTGATTTTGTGAATTTTCCACTATGACGTAGGTGCACTGGCCTATGTGACAAACACAGCATCGCCTAGAAACTTCGCCTAGCTTCAATAGCCTCAGGGCCTGGCTTCACGACCACCCTCGATGATGTCTCCAAACCTGCACTGGTTTGCGAGCAAGGTTACCCAGTTAAATGCATGGGAGCATTTTAACAATAAAACTTATGCCCGTCTCGTAAGCCCTAGGCTCACAGACCTTGATTAATTGACTTAAGATATTACCATTAATGAGTGATTGTATATTATATAGCACTGGGCTAAATGGATTGACATATTATTATTTAGCAATGATGGCCTAATTTCTTGGATTCAAAATCCGAAAAATGCAGAATGGTAGGGTGACAATGCTGGCCCGCCACAAAGGTATCAGATAATGTATTCAAAATAAGGCGCACCTTGTACAATTTGTTAAAGTTATCATCACCGCGTTTTGGCATGACCGAATTATCGTTCAAATGCATATGAGACAACAGCCAGCCAAACCTCTTGCAGCTCATCAAAGATGAAATGTATGGGTCCCTCAAGTCTTGCCGACTGGACCAATAGTCTCGATAGCTCGGCAGAGGCTTTACACTCATAAGAAAATTTATTGCTATAAATAGCTTTATCTCATCTGCATTTATTGGATTATAATTAGTTCCATCTTTGTATTGCATACAAGTTAGTTTGAAAGGCAACGTCATTGAAAAATTGGTCTGGCAACATTTGTTGAAAATATTCAATCGGCAATTCCAATCCATCAGGGAGGTTGGGACCAGAGTCTGAAGTGAAAGGTTGAGTTGGAACATTGTAACGATTTATGTTTCCAGTCTGGTCTTGGCGGGGGGTTTGGTACATGCCTGTGTACCCCAAATCGTGACAAAGGCTGGTCATCATCACTATCTAGGCCTACAGACATAACCTCGTCCTCGTCTTCGCTATAAACAATACTGACTTGGTCTGGTAGGCCTAGGTCTAGGCCTAGCGATGATGGCTCAGCTACGTCCTCATCTTCACTTAGGTCCTCGGTAATTGACTCGGAGTCACTCGGTATTTCTTCAAAACACTCCATGACAGTGTCTCAATGAAGATAGAGCCGGAGAGACATATAATAGAATGAAGATCACTCACTTCAGAAATAAAATCTCTAATAGTTGGTCAAATATCCGCTAGGGACAATACTAACACTCAAAGTTTGAAATGTAGCGGCTAGGTGGCGCTAGTAGTTCATTTTGCAACGGTGAATTATTATTATTATTATTATTATTATTATTATTATTATTATTATTATTATTTTATTGGATGTATTTCATACAAACTCGGTCAAAACCGGAGCTAACATGTTGTACGGACTTACGTCAAGTACTTCCATGTGTACTACCTATATTACATATCTACATTATTACTTTGTCTTAACTCTAACTAAAATAAGTCATTTATAATATAGTTTAATTATTATTATTATTATTATTATTATTATTATTATTATTATTATTATTATTGTACTGTTATTATATTACTTGCATACAAAAATGTTATGGCGGCTAACGGTTATATTGATTGTGTGAAAGGTGTGACTAGAGAAGAGTATCGAGGAAATGTTCTCTCGCAGTCGTGTATTGATCACATATTTGTGAGGTGTGACTTTTCACCCATTTGCTCAATGATTTACACAACTAAAATTACCGATCATTATCTTATCGCAGCGGATTTGTATGCACCTGCGTCTGTTAGTCAAATCGAGGGTCCTTCACATAAAAAAATACGTTTTAACGAACGAGTGCTAAGGCAAAAATTGGAATGTTGTGATTGGCCAGCTTTAATGGAATTAGATGATTGTAATGATCTTTATGAAGCAGTTGTAAAAAACTTTAAAAGTTGTTATAAGAGTGCTAGCTGTGCCGCCGGCGCAAAAAAGAAAGATGAAAAAAAATGTTGGATGACACCTTGTCTATTAGTGAGCATTAAAGAGAGGGATACTCTATTTAGGAAGTGGAAAAATTGTAAGCACGCCGCTATCAAATCAATGTATAAGATTGAGTACAAATCTGCGCGTAACATGGTAACTAAACAGATAGGTTTGGCTAAATTAAATTTCTATAAAGACCAAATATATAATTCGAGAAATAATCTGAAAGAAACTTGGCAAACAAATTAGTGGAATCTTGGGTAAAAAGAAAAAACTTTCTGTAGACGAAGTAATCCATAACCATTTAGGGAAACAAAACAGTGACAAGGTGATAGCTGATACTTTTGCGGAATCATTTGTGAGAGAAGTGAAGGAGATTCAACACGAGTGTGACATTCGTACTAGCCGTAACGTTAAAAAAGTCGTGGAATGCCAATCCTTTTTTATGCCCCCCGTAAGTGAAACACGAATACAATCAATTATAGAGAATATGGATGATAATAAACAGCCAGGCTGGGATGGTATCAGAGTTCAGGATTTAAAATTTTTGAAATATGAGATTAGCCCAGTTTTAGCCAAACTAGTAAATTTATCGATTGAGTCAGGAACCGTCCCCTCAAACTTAAAGATATCAGTAGTTCGTCCTATCTATAAGAAGGGTGATCATATGTCATATTCTAATTATAGACCAATAGCACTCCTCTCTGTTATAGAGAAAATCTTGGAGCGCTGTGTAGCCGACAATTTGTCTGCCTATCTGGAAAAATTTAATATAATTGATAAATTGCAATATGGTTTCCAAAAAGGTAAATGCACAAGTGACTTGCTTGTAAAATTCTCAGATTTCGTTAACACTAAATTAAATGATAACATGCATGTAGTTGCCCTATTTGTAGATTTTTCGAAAGCATTCGATACATTAAACCACAGTACATTAGTGGATATGCTTGAAAATGTTGGTATTAGAGGTCAAACCTTAAAATGGTTCACTAGTTTTTTAACAGATCGGAAACTCTCAGTAAAAATAGGAGAATGCTTCAGTGAATATAGAGAGGTTGCGACTGGAGTACCGCAAGGCTCTATCTTGGGGCCAATTTTGTACCTGATTTATGTTAACAATATGACTAAATGTGTAAAACACTGTACTGTGTTCATGTATGCTGACGATACTGTTTTGTTATTTGCTCATAAGAACCTAAAAATGGCTGAATCTACTTTGCAGCGGGATTTCACTCAATTATTAATGTGGACGCACGATTATGATCTCGTTATTAATGCTGACAAAACCAAAATTCTACATATGTGCTCACCTCTGAATCAGAACAGGCATCAACCTCTTAAAATAATATTCCATTCTTATGAGTGTTTGCATGATATCGTAAATGGAAAAAACTGTGTACGGTGTAGTGTTGAAATTGAGTCTGTTGACAGCCATGTCTATTTAGGTGTCTTAATTGATAGATTCATGTCGTGGAGGCCGCATATTATCTCCTTATGCAAGCGTTTAAGATCCTGTGCATTTCAATTATTCAAATTAAAGTTGGTACTTCCGTTTAAACTTTTAAGGTCAGTTTACACTGCGATCGCCGAGTCAATCATCTCTTATGGCCTCTTGGCCTGGGGCTATGCATCTTTAAGCCATGTAAATTTAATAACCAACCTTCAAAACACAATGATGAGAACTATGACACCGTGCTTTTTAAAAAGAAATCCAAGATATAACAGCATACAAATGAAATATCACTTTTGCAATGTACTACCTGTATCTTACCTATTTAAGTTTAGATTTATTTTAAAATTTTATTTCAATAGACAATATGAAGCAAACGAAAATACGGGGATTACGCGGTCGAAATCAAGAGGGAATTACTTTTTGCCTAAATTCAATAACAAATATGGAAAACGAACACTTTTTTATTTGACACCTGCTATTTTCAACAGCCTACCTGGTCATCTGCGCAATCTAGAAAAGATCTCAGCCATTAAATCTGAATTAAAGTTTTATTTGCTCGATTGTTTATGTGCAGTCTACAACACCTAATTCATCTCAATTCCCAATTTGCTTTTCATTTTCATTTTTTATTGCAGTTGTTCAATTAACTATTTTCATTATGTATCCTGTTGGTTTGCTTTAAGATTTGATTACGAATGACAAGTCTATTTTTTTTTTTTGAGGAGTCTTGAAATATTTAGATACTTGGTGCAAGTATGTAAATTTATTCATCTAATACTGTGTTGTTTTTGTGTTACCTCAAGTATAATATTTTTATATTCAATATTCAAGTTTTGATTTTTTTAGTTTGTTTTGTTATACAGGACGGTGTTCCACAGAGTTTGTTCTATTTTTCTTTGTTATTGTTGTAATAACTTCGCACAACACCGTAGTTGTATGAAATGTACACATTGTTGTGGTTTAAACCACAGACAAGCCTTACTTTAAGGCTTTGTGGACCGAAGCATATAAAAAATGTACACATATGTAATTAATGAATTTAAAAAAAAAAAAAATTATTATTATTATTATTATTATTATTAGTGGTTCTTTATGTTCAATACAATCTCAGGTACATTTGCGTCCTGGTATACACAAGGCGGGGTTAAGCGCCCAAGCCCAACAAAAGTTTACATATAACAGCGTAACACATAAGTATAGTAACATATATTGTAGACAAATTAACTCAAAATAAAAATAATTAATAAATATGTGTGATAAAATCCATAAAGTTTCTATCTATAAAACAAGCTAATGTTATGTGCAAAATCTTTTAAGACGAGAAGAGAGAGAGATAGAGATCAGACGAGAGAGAGAGAGAAGATATTGAGTTACTGAAAAATTTCTGACTATGTGGCACCGTTTGAAGGATGACTGCTTTTGATGCTGATGTAGAGATTTGGGGAAGACCCAGATTGTAGGCTGGCATGAGGGAGATGGTATGACCCAGTGGCTGAGATCACGTAGGCCGATTGTAACAGTTTTCATGTTTCCAAATTCTTGTCTAATAATTCTATGACTTAAATTTGTTTTTTCCACCTTAGTGTCTCGGTGTTCCAATATTTGACTCATGGGATCGCAATGTCAATAGTATGTAATTCTTGTTAGATTTATCGCAATAAAATGATGTCCGGTCTGTTGTGTCATGGTTTTGTCTGTTATAACTGCTGGGTTATCCAATACATTATAAATCTTGCATTTCAGTACATCGTGCGGGAATATTGTAATAAGGAGGTGGATTGACAAGTAGATGTGGTCATTCCTAGATGTTGAAAACTATCTTTGCTACTGATTATGCCTACTGAGATACCGTGTTGGCATATGAAGGACACCCAGTATAACATGGTTCATTGTCTCCGTAAACTTTTTGCATTTCGTACACTATCATTGTCATTGGATTTGATGATGAATTTTTTATATTGTTGGTATTATAACCTGATCTTGATGGCCGAAGCATAAATCCTTCGGTTTCAGCAAACGAAACTCCTTTGTGAATCCATCTATGACTTTAATCAATTCAATATTTGGTGTGGATGCTTTTTGGGTATCTTCCATTGAAGTGATTAGTATTCCAGACATTCATCTTCATATTTAAATCTTTCTAGTATATTCGGATGGTAAGAATCGTCATGTAGCCTGAGGAGTTATAGTGTTATCTCGGAGTTTAAGTTCTTGGTGATAATGGAATGTAAATTTAAGAAGTATGATCTGAGTTTATGAACTGCGATAGCACAATGACCGAATATTTACCAATCCTCTTCCACCCTTTCCCGTGGATATGATAACTTCAGAGATGCTGTTTGGTGGTGAGTTCTGAAGAAGTCATTTGTTACTTGTTAAAGATAGTGTCCATCCAAGTCCACATCTGACCACTTTCACAGATACCAAATGAAAGGTCAATGGTAAAGCCATGATTTATTCCTTGATTTGTATAGCTCTTTACATTTGATTTAAGATAGTTTTAATCTATGTTCATACTTTTGTTTAAATACATTTTTTAATCCTTGTGGTTAAGAATAATGTTTTGCTCATCCTAGTATTTGTATCTTTCTAAATATTGTTATGTTCGGACATTTCTTGACCGACACCTAATTTGGAATTGCAAAGTTTCTTGCAATTTTCCACTTTTCATATGCTATGAAGCACATTGATCTATCCAAATCCATATGAAAGTCTTCAATGAATAATTTTACAATGTCAATTGAAAATTTTGAGCTTACTTTTGATTTTCCATACATTTGAAAATCACCATATACAGATGTGTGACTACCTTGTCATTATTTCTTTACAGGTAAGCGATACCGATTGTTGATTAAGTAGCTGATACGTGGGTTTAATGCGAGACAAAACCATAGAGCGGCTAAGGTCCTGGAAGTCCTCTGTTAATATGCCATATTCAATATAAAAGAATCTGAATTGGTTTTTAGTAGTATATAAGTTCTCCATGAATTCATGAGATGCTTAAGCACCGTTATAACGTGGTTTACCTTATAAAATAAGACTCTTGATTAACCAATCGTGCGGACCGAACAAAGCTTTTTTGTAGTCTATGTAAGCTACTGATAGATTCCTTTTTGTCATTTGATGTTTGAAATATATATATAATATATATATATATATAATATTAATTATATCTATATAAATAACGAAGATTCCATTTCACTACATGGAGAAAAAAAACCGGAAGTTTTTTTTTTTTTTTTTTTTTTTTTTTTTCTCTGATTTTTGTGTTGTTAAAGATTCCGGCAAACCGATACTCGATTGCGATGAAATTTATGGAGACCTTCAATCTAACTTGCGCTTGTATATTATATTATTATTATTATTATTCTTCTTCTTTTCTCTTTTCTTATTATTATATTATATATATTATTATATTATTATTATTGATGTATTATACAACTCGGTCAAAACGGAGCTAACATGTTGTACGGATTACGTAAGTACTTCCAGTGTACTTTAATAATACATTATTATTTGTTTAACTTAACTAAAAGTCATTATAAAATTGTAAATGATGTTTCTCGCTGTGTACGGTCGTGCGATTTCTCGGCATCCTACATTTGTTTGGACTAGGAACCAGAAACCAGTCAGATGGAAGCTGTCTCGGAATCTCGAGTATCATCTTAGTTAGAAATGAACTATTCTACCGTTTGAGTATACTGCCTTAGTCCGATGTAACATTGGGGAAGATCTAGTTGTTAGCTTTCAGTAGCTTTTGGGATGAGCATTAGCCGATTCAGTATGGGATTGTATTTACTTTTCGTTCACACTTCTGATCTCAATGCAAGTCATTACTTGTCAATTTTTCTTCCAGTAGCTGACGTTTGGCACATTGGACAGCACGTCAAGGTAGTTTCTTGTTCTCTTGTCAATATAATATATCGGTCTGTGTGATGTATAGTTGGTCTGTTAAACGGTGGTCGTAATATAATTGAATCTTTGCTATCAGTACTTTTCGGTGTATGAGTAAGGGTGTGTGTATCAATGAGTGTATTGATTGTATTTGGGAATAGTTCGCACTTGGTATGTCTGTAGAGGTAATATATTATATTATTATATGTGTTTATTCCGTATTCTTACTATTATTATAATACGGAGGATGAATAGCAGACGAAGATCATTTGAGACATATACACCATCCAAGAATATATACAATAATAAACATATAACAAATGAACAGAATACTACAAACCTTAAAAAATTCTCTGATGCTCCCGACCTACCGGAGGAAGTTCCTTTACTTCAGAAGGTAGTGCATCAGAGCGCTGCTCCCTGTAGTAAATGGATTTGAATGCACTTGTTCGAGCAATGGCGTCCTTAGGAACCCCTTATTACTCCGCGTCCAAATCTCAGTCCGATTAGGGGTAAGGCGCACAAGAGGTCAGATCAATGTTCCACTCAACACTTGAGGAAAATAATGTCACATCTCTTGAATAAGCCCAAACTAGGATATTAGATTTCTCAGAAGCGTACGGAGTCAGTTTTACCCAGATGTTAGTGCGATCTAGTGATTCTAAGTGTGCAGTTCTTGGTGGTTGGATGCCATGCGGCGCACCATACACTATTTTAGGCCTTATTAGCGTGATGAACACAGATCTTAGAATTTAGGGGCTACTTTCAAGTACGAATACAAATTGCCAGTTAGAGCATTGTGATTAACAATATTAGTGGCCTTTTCAACACAGTCATGAGAAATGTTCAAACCCAATATTTTATAGATTTACTTGATTTGTGACGTTTCAAACTTTTTGTTTGGAGTTTAATGATTTTCAGCTACACAGCTATGAGTGTGATTGTTCCCTTGAAAAAAAATATTTCTTAAAATGCTAGTGTTATAATAGTTGTCAATCAATTAGGCTAGTTCTTGTTTCCTCTTGTTCTCTTGAAGTGTCAATCTCTTTGATGATTTTGGATGTTAAATCTGTGTGAGTAATGTAGTACTTTAAATTTTTCCAGCGCGTGGATGTCTGTCTGTGTCATTTAATGTTTCCCAATGATTGTCGTACTTGATTGCATATTGGTTATATGCTGTGCTCTTGCTTTGACCTTTAGTTGGTCTTGAGGATAGATTTTAGTCGTTCTTGTATGTATCTACAATTTTCTTATTAATTATGTCAATTCGGAGCTGTAAGAACCTAAATATTTGTATACTTCGTTACCATCCTTACCAATTCCTATTAAAATCAATTACATGAAACTCATTCAAACGGTAACCTTACCTTCATATGTAGCGTAAAAAAAACTTGTCTACTCCAACCTACACGAGATGGAAAATTCCATTGTACTTGATTAAGGTGTGCAGTTCCGAACAATGCTCCCTTAAAAATTGGATTTCTCATAATGCATTGGGTTGAGAAATTGGTGCTCATACCATATTATTGTCCTTAATTTAATCCGTATGTTGATCGTTAAGCATATGCGACAGGGGTTAAGACACAAACCAATCGCTACAATGAGTAAAAAATGCCACGTTCTATTGAATTGGATCTTAGTTAATCTGCGGTTTTAATATTTTTAGTATTAGTGTGCTCATGTCTTCATCAACGTCTTCTAGTTTCAATTCTGGTTGATTTATATATTTGTAAAATCTGAATGATGTGTGTGGTGTTGGATCCAATGCTTGCTGTATTCAATATTTACTATATTCCTTTTTACGTGTGCCTGGTTCATTACAGTAGAGTATCGATAATAGTTGTACAAAACTTGCAGTTTAGAGCATTTTGTTCCTCGGCCATGATGTTGTTATTCCGACATGCTTATATACTTTATCTATGAATGAAGTAAATATTTTATATATTGGTAGACATGTAAATTGTCCAAATTAATTGGGTCTCGTGATTATCTTTAGGAGTCTAAGAAGTACCTCAGTAAGAATTCGGGTATCTTAACTCCATTTAAAAGACCCCAGAGTTTATTCTAATTTGATTGTAGTATGCAATTTCGATACTAATAATTTTGAATATTGGTCATTACCTTGCATTCAGCTATGTTAGATTGTCGACTTTAATAATCAAAGTATAAACAGAAAGTATTAGAACTATTAGAAACTTATATTATTATAATGTTATTATTTTATATTATTCATTAAATTATATTATTATTATTATAAACTCTACCAAATTGATTTATACAAACTGGTCCAAAATCGCAGTTTGTTGTACGGACTTACGTCAATACTTCCAAGTGTTCTTTATTCAAATACCAGATTATTACTGCTTTCTTGACTTGACTAAAACTATTCCTTATAAAATTGAAATTGATTTTTTAACTGTGTGTACACGGTCGTCTTTTCTCCGCCATCTAGCATGCTCTTGGATCTAGGGAAACCACGAAACCATGTCAGGATGGAAGCTGTCTTGGATCTCTAGTATCTTCTTATTAGAAATTTATGAATCTATTCACGTGTTGAGAATACTGCCTTTGGTCCGATTTTAAACATGTGGGTAAGATCTAGCTTTTAAATGCTTAGTAGCCTCGATATGATGCCATTAGCCGATAGTGACGATGGGATTATTTACTCGTCCACATTTCTTAAATCTATTTAAAATGGTCACATACTTGTCATATGTTCATCCATGGAGGTTCGACGTATGGCAACATCTGGGACAGCAACGTCATTAAGGGATATTCTTGTTTCTACTTGTCAAGAGGCATTACCGGTATTTTGTGCAATCTTGTTTGTCAGTTAAACTGTGGGTCGTTAAATATAATTTGAAACTGCTATTAGTATTTCTCAGATTGTATTTTAAAAGGTGTCTTTATCAATGGGGTTTGGGTACTTGACTTGCTATTTTGGTAATAATTTTTCGCTATTGTTAGTTGCGTTTCCTTTTCAAATCGTTAACTGGCACTGGCACCGGTAGTTGATGTGTTCACCCTTTTACACTACATTTTTCACATTGATCGTTTACTGTCGCATCTTGTATAATGTATTTTTATAATTTTTCGTTGCAATCACTCTGTCTTGAATAGCCAGCATAAAACCTTCTGTTTCTCCAAATAGTTCCCCGTTGTTTAACCTCCTATTTGATGCTTTATTATCTACGTGACCTTTATGTAGTTCATCATAATGTCTCTTGTGTAGGGTCTTTTCTGAGAGACGTAACTCTTTGAAGCGTCAGTTATGAGTTTCCCTTGTAGATTGACATTTTCGTTGCTAGATTGAGTGGGGTTAATGATTTGTCAGCTAGCACCACAGCCCTATGCAGTGTTGATTGGTTGCTCTTTGTAAAAAAATATTTTCTTAAAATGTCTAGTTGTTTATAATATAATTGTTCAGATCAATTAGGGCCCCGTCCTCTTGTTCTCTTGGAAGTGTCAATCTCTCTATTGCTGATTTAGGATGATGCATTCTGTGTTTGGTAAGTGTAGTACGAGTTAATATTTCCAGCGCGTGGATGTCTGTCTGTGTCCATTTAATGATTCCGAATGAATATGTCAGTACTGGTATAGCATATGTATTTATTTCTGTGATCTTGCTTTTACCGTTTAGTTGCGTCTTGAGGTAGATTTAGTCGCTTCTTGTATGTATCTATCAATTTTTCTTTCATTACTTTATGTTCAATTCTGGCAGCTTGTGAGAATCCTAAATATTTGTATACTTCGTTATCATCCATTACTCCAATCCTATTTCCATCATCTAGCTGGAACTCTTCTGCCTGCGTAACCTTACCCTTTTCGATATGTCGTGTCTTGCACTTGTCTACTCCCGCCTCCATGCAGATATCTTGACTATATTCAAGTGTAGTATTGATTAAAACTGTTTAGTTGAACAAAATTTGATGCATATAACTTTAGATCATCCATGAAGAATAGGTGAGAAATTGTGTGACATACCACATTATTGTCCTTAATTTTAAATCCGTATGTTGATTCGTTAAGCATATGCGACAGTGGGTTTAATGACAGACAAAACCATAATGCGCTAAATGAGTCACCTTGGAAAATGCCACGTTTAATTTGGATTGGATCTGTTGTTATCTGCTGGTTTTTCATATTTAGTTTTAGTGTTGTTCTCCATGTCTTCATTACTGTCTTCAAAAAGTTTACAATTACTGGGTTGATTTTATATATTTGTAAAATCTGAATAAGCCATGTGTGTGGTGTTGAGTCATAAGCTTTCTTGTAGTCAATGTAGTTTACGTGAATATTCCTTTTCTTATTGTGTGCCTGGTTCATTACAGTAGAGTCGATAATGAGTTGTTCTTTACATCCCTGCGAGTTCTTACAGCATCCTTTTTGTTCCTCGGCCATGATATTGTATTCTTCGCAATGCTTATCTACTTTATTTGTTATGCATGAAGTCACTATTTATATATAGTTGGTAGACATGTAATTGGCCGATATTTACTTGGGTTCTTCGTGTCATTATCTTTTGGTTTGAGAAAGGTTACTCCTTCAGTAAAGAATTCGGGTATTTCTTTAACTCCATTTATAAACTCGTTGAGACATTTTCTAATTTGATTGTGAGTAGTATTGAATTTTTTTATACCAAAATTTTTGAATATTATCATTACCTGGTGCTTTCCAGCTACGTGTAGCACTGATTGTCGACTTTAATTCATCAACAGTTATACCTTCGAATCTCATCTCATTAACATCGCTCATCCTAGCTTTTTCGTCTTGAATCCATTGTGCATCCTGGTTGTGTGCTACCGGGTTTCCCCATATTCCTGCCCAAAACTCTTCTATCTCCGTCTTAGTTTCATTTCCTGTTATTTCTTCGGTACTAGATAGTTTTTTGGTAAAACTGTTTTTCTTTTCTTTGAACATTCGGTTTTGTTCTTTTCTAATGCTACATTCTCTATATCTTTTTAATCTCTTAGCAAGAGCCCTTACTTTATTATTATTATTATTATTATTATTATTATTATTATTATTATTATTTTTATTATTATATATATTCTATATAGTCATCTTTCTTTTTATTCCCCACCCTTTTTTTATATTGATTCATTAATTAATTGGATTTAATATCCTTTTTATTTGTTATCAAATTTGTTGGGTATTAATGCATTGTTGTAGTAATATTACTATTTCAAATATTTACTTAAATGTTGTTTGTTGTTGTGTCTGCATCTATAGTAATGAGATTTATTTAGATGGTCTCCTTTTTTGTAAATCAGTTTTTATACCTGAATAGGAAAGACTTTAAATAAATAAATAAAAAATTAAATAAATTTATCAATCAATAGAGAAAATCATTTAAACGATTGTAGGCCTACTGGCTGGGTAGGTATTTTGACAACTCTTGTCTGTTCAAAATGTCCACACCAAAAAACATTTCCACTGCATTTAAAATACACAAAGTACAAGTAAGTTGTTAGGCCTAAATAGGCATCCCATAAAATAATATGCTCAATGCTCAAGGATAGTAGCAACCATTTGGCAAGTATTCTCTCAAGAGACGGGCCTTATAAATTCAAATCAGGTGTAAAATTTGACGTTTTCCCTTTTCTTTGATAATGCCTATTTATGGTATCTTGCTGCCTTACACCATTTCAATATTTTTGGTTTTGAAGAAGATAATTTGGTTTTCATTCTTTTTGGCTAGTTTCTTATATACCTTCCCTCAACCCCCGGATAGTCCCCTAACAATCAAAATGTAAAGTGTTTTCCCAGAATCGCCATCAAAACTGTGCATGTTGGATTTAGGTAAGACTAGAAGCAGCAATAGACTAGAAGCTATGTAAAGGCTGCAGCTGTTACGCATGTAGGACAAATCACCAATAGAACATCACCAGTTTGATACACACCAACCCTCCACAGACAATCGTTTTTTTTTTTTAAATTTTT
>JAMZAV010014871.1:0-12325 GCA_024449915.1 Sweltsa coloradensis | reverse complement strand
ATGAGGAAGAGATGACCTCGTTTTTTTTCTTTAGCGCCATCCGCCCTTTTTTTTTATTTATTTATTTATTTTATTTATTTATTTAACGTCTATCCTATTCAGTTTAAAAACTGATTAAAAAGGAGGAACAACTAAATAAATCTAAATTACATAGATGCAACCCAACAATGAACTTTAAAATAGTAATATTACAAACAATGCTTTAAAATACTCAAAATTTTGATAACAAATAAAAAGGATATTAAATGCAATTTATGAATTGAATCGAATAATATATAAAAAAAGGGGGTGGGGAATGAAAAGAAAAAAAAAAAGGGAAGAAAAAGAAATCAAAGAAAAAGAAAAATGAAAGGAAAAAAAAGAAAGAAAGAAAAAGAAAAAAAAAACATTAAAAAAGAAAAACGAAAAAAAAAAAAAACTGATTTATTAGACGATCCCACTCAAACGAATATGAGGTTTGCCAAATCAGGCTTAAAACTGGCTAGCCTCCGGGGTAAACCCCAGTTGATGCTTGGCGGGGGATGGGGGTGAAGTGTACTGACCTAGGCAAGAAAATGCAAAGGTTGTCGATCATAGTTTATTTTATGTTCTTGGTCGCTTCGAGTAAGGTGGTCGTGATTCGCGAATTGTTATCCTGTGCAAGTTTCAAGAATGTATTTGTAAGTGCATGTCTAGTTACGTGCATTTTCCAAGTGTAACATTTATTTGTTTTGTTTAAAAAAAGTGTTATCAAAAGATTTTAAACGTCGTAAAAATAGCAGTGAAAGCCGCGTTTTTAAGAGGTCCAAGGCTCTCATAGCTATTTTTATGTGTATATCTATGATATTGGTAAAATGACATGCAAATTTATTCAATTAATCTAATAACCTTATTATATTCACCCGAATCAAACATGTTTATATCACTGATGCATCTCTATTCATCATTAATCATAATGATTCATTGTAATTAGAATATGAACTCGTAATTAGCAATAAATTAATGATTAGCTAATAAAGCTAATTAAGCCATTTACGTCTGTTTTTTCAATTAGTAAAGTACATCAATACATAAAGACAGGTAAAATAAGATGAATGCTTTTTAGTTCAAGTCATTTCATTTGATATTAAGGGAGTAATTAATGTTTGAAGTTCACTAATATTGTCAACATAGTGTATTTTTGAACTTACCATCTGAATCATCCGCATGAAAGCTTTCAGTATTTCTGCAGCCCGAGTTTCGATTTGTTCTCGAAGCCTGCAATACTAAGAATTCTACCATTGATTTGGTTTCGGGGAATAGAATAGCATCACTCTAAGAGAAGTCGAGCTTCTAGGAAAGGGGAGGCTGAGGGGCGAGATTTTTACCTTGAAACTATTTGGTCATACGATAGCCGTACGTAAAATTTCACGGGGACCTAGTAGGGGGAGAAAAATGCATAAAGGGAACCCTCCGAGATGGATAGGCAGGAGAAGTGAGTGGAGAGTTTTTGTGAGGGGTGTCGGGTGCCCGTGGCGCGCACTGCGCGGTTGCGATTAATTAGAAGATTTAGTTTGGGGGGAGGACCCTCCTGCCGACTGGTCAGGATGGTGTCGTCTTGGGGGGCTTTGTGTTTTGGCTTCCTGTGCCTCGTAGGAAGTAATGTTTGTGAGTGCGGGTGAAGTGAAAAGTGATTTTTCTTTCTTTTAAATTTCCCGTTTGAAGGCTTTTGTATTCGTATCTTTGTTTTATTTCACCGAATTATACACTCAATATCACATCATTAATTAATTCTCCGAGTGTGATTCGTCAATCGTCCGTTCGTGAACAGTCAAGTGATACACTAAATATCACATCACTAATTAATTCGCCGAGTGTAATTTGTCAATCATCTTTTTGGAACGTTTAAGTGATACATTAAATATCACATCACAAATTTAAATTCGCCGAGTGTAATCCGCCAATCAATCTTTTGGAACAGTTTAGTGTACCCTAAATATCACAAGTAGTTAATTAATTAACTGAGTGCTTTCATCAATCAAACATTTCAAAATCACGGATCGGAAATCTTCGGAAGTTTTCGTGTGCTAAACAGTAAAACTGAACGGTAGTCGAGCATCCGACGGCGCGCGCTTTCTGGTTTTCCCCCACCCCTGACGAACCAGCTGTGAATGGCCGGCGACAATGGTCATCGTCTACAGCTGAGTAACGGAGCTAGGAGAATCGAACTCGCGACCGTTCATGCGCAGTAAAAACGATGAGTACACCAATTCATTATTCTAAATTAAATTCTTTATTTAATTAAAATTCACTATCAATTATTATTATTTTTTATGAAATTTTGGAGGGTAAAAAGAAATGTAATTAGGCAGGTGGATTACCCAAGGGTATTTAGAACATTGTGTAGAATTGGATCCATAGGTAGGCAGGCTGTTTAAAAAATTAATGTATTGTTTTTTTATGATCATATTATATTTTAAAGGGAAAACCCTCATTTTACTAATCTTATGATTTAGTAGATAGATCCATTTTGATCCTACTCTTAAATTTAAGTTTGTTTTTCAGGTTTTCTTTTAAATTCATTTACCAAACTAATTAATTAATTATGAGTCATAATTAATTAATTAATATTAATTTTTCTTATTTTTTTAATTGGAGTTTAATGTTTCTTCCGCATTTTTGAGCTAGTAATTTTATTTTGTTTTTGTTAAGTTACCACCTCCGGGCAAAGAAACGCTTGTTTCTGGGTGGTTGCCTGACAATTTGGCGCCCAACGTGGGGCTTGATACCTTATACAACGACCTGAGACAATAATTGTTAGAATTTCGTTGGTCTAGCCAAATTTGGTTGCCTGACAATTTGGCGAGCCCAACGTGTGGCATGTAATTAACAGCGACCGGGATAATTAATAAAATAATTAATTTTCTTTAATTAACCTCAAATTGATATATAAAAAAAAAAAAAATGGACAAAATGGATCTATCCGGGGTAATGAACATGCTTAGACAGATTTCACAGGAAAATAGGGAAACGGGCAAATGGGTTAAAACGGACCTGATTTAAAGAAAATAGGGACACTGCAAACAAACTGTCACAGGAAATGAAGGAGGAATTTCATAAAGTTAACATACAAGCACAAAAACTGGAAGAAAAACTTGATAACAAGTTCCAGGAAATGGGAGTCAAAATAGATAAACATATGGGGGAATTAAAACAGGAATTAAGAATGTGGTCACAGGAAATAGCAGAACGTAGACATGAAGTAAGAGGAGAAAGTAAACAAGGAATAGATAAGGTTGATGATAAGAATGAGGATTGGATAACAAGATGAAAATAGAGGAGGTGTGTAAAGTTTGGTAGTAAAATGATTAATAAGGACCAAGGGAGGAAAGGAATGTGGGTGATATTAGTATGAAAAGAGTTTAGCCAGGGCATGGGGTATGTTAAAATGGGGCAGTGAGTTTACAACAGACCTTTGAAGGTAAAGTGATTTTTCGGAAGGAAGAGAGAGAGATGAAGATGGAATTTGAGCAGACAAAAGTTGAAGATGGAGTTTTGAGTTTCGAAAATAGTGGGGTGGCAGTAAAACCAAGAGGGCCTACCAGAGAAAGGAATAATTGCCAAATTTAAAACTAGGCATCTCGGACCAAACAGGTGACGGCTAGGCGCCGGATGAAAATGCATTGACGGACGTCTAGGTCTTTATAAAAGTAAAAATGAAACAAGTGGTGTAAAGTCAATCAAAGTGACTGATAATGATTCAAAAGGAGGGAAGCAACTTCCATCTAGAAATGTAATTGGCACTTAATTAGGAGTATAATTATGCAAAATAATTTTTTTTTTGTAAGAATCATTATCATAACTATCAAGCTAAGGGATGGTGAATGAACAAATAAAAAGTTCAGATAATTTTTGATTTTATAAAAAGAAAAATATAAAAATATATAAGTTAATTAAATCAATAATTAATTTATAGGATGGTAATAATTGAAGATATTTGGTAGTGAAAGGGTTAGAGACAAGGAACTTTCAACAAATTATGCATTTTATTATGAATTATTGAGGTATGAATTGTTATGTAATTGTATGAAATGTAATAGCTTTGGGCGTAGTGTATAATGCTGATTTTATCACTGGTTCACATAGCATTGGAGAAGTGGAGGCAGATTGGTATAATTTCAGAATTGATGGGATCCTTTTTCAGAGTATAGCAATCCTAGATAAGAGATTGGCATTGGTGCACATTGACTGGTTCACTGCCCTAAGTTAATTGTGACGGGGAGACAAAGTTACTCACCTGTATTTTGTATTTTTGCTAGTGCCTTTCATAGCAACTGATGAATAAGTAAATGTGGAGTTGACTATTAGGAAAGGGTTATTTTATTGTTTATTTTTGGGTTTTTGTCAGAGGATGAAACAATTGTATTCTGTTTCCAAAGTACCCAGCATGTAAGCTTAATTTACATGAGAGTGAATTTTAGTATTGTGCCGAATCACTTTACATAACAGAAAATTACAAAATATCACCGTGAAACGAGAAAAGTAATTTAATTTTCATAATTAAAGAAAGGGAACGTTTACTCTTAAATTTTTTTCAAATAATTATGTCAATATTTATAAACAAACATTTTCATAATTTATAATATAAAAAATGAATTGTAGGAAGCTGATTTGAGAATGTACCAAAATATTTTCTTTACAACCTGTTAGTTTTGTTGGTGGGGTATTGATTTTTGTTGGGGAGACGAGTTGAAGAGTTGAGGTTATTCATTGAAGTGAAAGTGGAGTGGGTGGTTTGTCGATTTTTGTTGTGTAAATGCACAAGATGGTTAGTTCGGCCTCGGGAAGATGATGCAGGACTTGAAGGCCACGAGGGCTTTTCAATGGACAGTGTTTTTTGATCTAGAACCAGCTGTTTTTGGTTCAACCTTAGGTACAGACCGTTCAAACAAACAGAGACTGACTTCCGAGAATCCGGAAATGTAACATGTTATTCATTGACCAATGCCAACCAACTTAACATGAACTTTTAAAATTGTAATTCCAGTGTTAATTTCTTTCATGAGTTGTAACCAATAGTAACGTAATTTGATAATAAGATAATTCATTAAATATTAAACATTTTGAATTTTGAATTTTAATCAGGAAGTTTCATCATAATTTTAATTAATAATTTGAATGAATTGTAATATGAAATATAATCAAATGAGTTCCAATAAGATAAGGTATTAGTAAATCAGTATTGAAAGATATAATTTAAGCAATTTAATTATAAGATGGAACTAGAATTTAAGACCATGAAATGAGTTTCCATAAATAAGTTGTCTTGTTATAATTATGAATTAATTAAATAGGTTTTCCAAATTAATTAAATTTATAAGGGGGGGTATTTGTAAGAGGTCCAAGGCTCTCATAGCTATTTTTATGTGTATATCTATGATATTGGTAAAATGACCCTGCAAATTTATTCAATTAATCTAATAACCTTATTAATATTCATCGAATCAAACATGTTTTATATCACTGATGCATCTCTATATCATCAGTAATCATAATGATTCATTGTAATTACGAATATGAAAATCGTAATTAGCAATAAATTAATGATTAGCTAATCAAGCTAATTTAAGCCATTTACAGTCTGATTTTCAATTAGTAAAGTACATCAATACATAAAGACAGGTAAAAAAAGATGAATGCTTTTTTAGTTCAGTCATTTCATTGAGTATTAAGGGAGTAATTAATGTTTGAAGTTCACTAATATTTGTCAACATAGTGTATTTTTGAAATTACCATCTGAATCATCCGCATGAAAGCTTTCAGTATTTCTGCAGCCCGAGTTTCGATTTGTTCTCGAAGCCTGCAGATACTAAAATTCCCACCATTTATTGGTTTTCGGGAATAGAATGCATCACTCTAAGAGAAGTCGAGCTTCTAGGCCAAGGGAGGCCTGAGGGGCGAGATTTTTACTTGAAAATAGTTGGTCATACGAAAAGCCGTGACGTATAATACGTGAC
This sequence comes from Sweltsa coloradensis, assembly GCA_024449915.1. NCBI lineage: Eukaryota > Metazoa > Arthropoda > Insecta > Plecoptera > Chloroperlidae > Sweltsa > Sweltsa coloradensis. Next base: position 6,350 of record JAMZAV010014871.1, on the reverse strand, counting down.
CTAGTAGGGGAAAAAAAATGCATAAAAGGGGAACCCCCCGAGATGGATAGGCAGGGGAAGTGAGTGGAGAGTGTTGTGGAGAGGTGTCGGGGTGTCGTGTCGCGCACTGCGCGGGTTGCGATAATTAGAAGATTTAGTTTGGGCGGGACCTACCTGCCGACTGGTCAGGATGGTGTCGTCTTAGGCTTTGTTTTTGGCTTCCTGTGCCTCGTAGGAAGTAATGTTTGTGAGTGCGGGTGAAAGTGAAAAGTGATTTTTCTTTCTTTAAATTCGTTTGAAGGCTTTTGTATTCGTTCTTTGATTTTTTTCACCGAATTATACACTAAAAATCCCCATCCCTTAATTAATTCTCCGAGTGTAAATTTGTCAAACGTTCCGTTGTGAACAGTCCAAGTGATACACTAAAAATCACATCACTTAAATTTAATTTTGCCGAGGTAATTTGTCAATCATTGTTTGGAACAGTTCAGTGATAATCAAACATCACATCACTAATTAATTCGCCGAGTGTAATCCGCCAAACAATCTTTTGGAACAGTTTTAGTGATACCCTAAATATCACAAGTAGTTAATTAATTAACTGAGTGCATTTCATCAATCAAACATTTCAAAATCACGGGTCGGAAAACTTCGGAAGTGTTCGTGTGCTAAACAGTGAAACTGAACGGTAGTTTGAGCATTTCCGACGGCGCGCGCATCTGGGTTTTTCCCCCCACTCATGACGAACCAGCTGTGAATGGCCGGCGACAAATGGTCATCGTCTACAGCTGAGTAAACGGAGCTAGGAGAATCGAACTCGCGACCGTTCATGCGCAGTAAACGATGAGTACACCAATTCATTATTCTAAATTAAAATTTATTATTTTAATTAAAATTCATATCAATTATTATTATTTTTTTTATGAAATTTTGGAGGGTAAAAAGAAATGTAATTAGGCAGGTGGATTAGCAAGGGTATTTAGAACATTGTGTAGAATTGGATCCATAGGTAGGGAGGCTGTTTAAAAAATTAATGTAATTGTTCTTTTATGATCATAATTATATTTTAAATGGAAACCATTTTACTAATCTTATATTTAGTAGATAGATCCATTTTGATCCTACTCTTAAATTTAAGTTTGTTTTTCAGGTTTTCTTTTTAAATTCATTTACCCAAAATAATTAATTAATTATGATTCATAAATTTAATTAAATTTAAAATTAATTTTTCTTATTTTTTTATTGGAGTTTAATGTTTCTTCCGCATTTTTGAGCTAGAAATTTTTTTTTTGTTTTTTTTAAAGTTACCCTCGGGCAAAGAAACGCTTTTTCGGGGTGGTTGCCTGCAGCGTATTTAACAAAAACTGGACCATCTTTTAATTTTGTGTGCCACATAACGAAAAATTTTGTCTGAATATGCAGAGACTTTCACGCATATTTAAATTTTAAAAAACGGCTTACGACTCGAAAACTTAAAAGTATTGAGAAATTAGGGACCAATTTTTTGAGAAAGGACAACTGAAGAAAACCCTTTATCTCAGCAATGAAATTTTCAAAAAAAAAATAACTGAGAACAAGCATCTGTCCCGCTAGTTTCAGGTCCCACTTATTAGCTTCGGGGGGACCATTCTCTGTTTTAAGATTCGTAAAAAAGTGTATGAAAGCTGTTATTGACGGTGTGCCCCGAATAAAGAAATTCATGATGCTACCCAAACCAATAAAGAAGGGGGAAATTGCATAGCCCCTTCCAAATCATTAGCCTATGTTCAAATTACTTTAATTTTTATGTGATTTCCCAGGCATTTTAGATGTGGACCGCCAATTTTTAAAAATTTATCCCATTGGCCCAAATCAAAATTAGTTGGGCACCCCTGTAAGAGCAGCTAAAAACCCTAAAAGGGGGGTAAAACAAACTATATGTGGGGCCAACTCTTCTCAACTTCTATTGACCCTGCAAGTGACAACAGCTGACGCTTGAAAAACTGAGATCTTTTTCAGCACAATCATCATCCCCCAAAAATTTTTATTATCTTAGAACCATGATTTATTTGTTATTGAAAAATAATAGCCTAATTAAAAAATCATAATAAATTTAATTTTTAAAAAGAAAAAAATTTTCTGGAAGAATTGGGTCGGAATTTTTAAAATCGTAAATTTTTTGGCCAAACTTTTCGCCCCACATCCTAAACTGCCTACGCCCTGTAATAAATCTCTGTTCTGTCCCGGGCCCTTTGGGGGGCGGGGTTTTGGGCGATGACTGCCGAGTGTGCACCACTCGAACGGCCGAAGAAATTTCCCATTTCCCTCCGCCGGGACCTGGTCTCCTGCTGTTTTTTTCCTGGGGGTTCGGTTTTGAAAGGGGGGTTCCCGGGGGCCGCCGGGGAGATACTGGCCCCACAAGGCTGGTCAGCGGGGGGGGCGTAAACTCCACACAGGTGAGGCTTTTTTTACATTATCTGGAGACTGGATTTTTTTGTGCATTCTCTGAATGATTTGATTGTATTTTTTATTTGCAAAAGTACCTTTGTACCAAATTTAGGACGACCTTTTTTTTTTTTTAGTCTCAAATCACTAGTTAACCACACACCCCCAGCCAGTTTTATAACAATTTTGGGACCAAAAAGTGGGAAGGACATAGGCTACTTTCGTATCGGACTCTTCGGAACTTTTTTTTTTTGGGGGGGGGTTTGAGTTCAAATTAAAAAGTTTGAGCCCCTGTGTTTTTTAATCTCATATTTTTTAACCATTCTTGATTTAAAAAATTATCTGCTTTTCTTAGTCTTGGAATATTATTTATCCCCTTTTAAAATCTTTCACTTAAAGGGATTGTTCTTTTAATGTTCTTTTTTAATTTTACAAAATCTATTTATAGCCCCAAATTCTCCATTTATTTTTAAATTTTTGGGGGCAAAACCATTTTTTAGTTTTACAAACGGGTTTGTACGAGTTTAGTTTGAGATTAAAAGTTCGGATCGTTTTTTTTCAAGTTGAGTTTGGTTTTTCGAAACTGGAAAAACAAAATTTGTCCGCCCTAATCAAATGTGCACTTGTGTGAACCTAAAGATTTATTTGGCTATGTATTTTTTTTAGATTGGGGAAGGGTTACAGGTTGGGAAAACAAAAAGAACATAAATCCCAGACTCATGTTCTCTTTGCTTTCCCCCAAACCCGTCAACCCTTCTCCAATCTAATTTGCCTAGGGGTTTTTTTACACTAGAATTTATTTATTTTTTATTTTTTTATGTAAGCCTTTTTACAGTGTTCACTCATATGCACTCTATTACTGCGGTATTTGAAATTGTCATGAGGGGGATCTGTACAATTGTTTAAGTATTCCTCTGAAATCACAAAACACAGGAAAAGTAAAGGGAAATAAGTCAAAAAAAGTTCTGACGTTTTTTCTGTGAGGGGTTCCAGCCTACGGATACCGCCTTTCGAACACCACGTCAACGGGTCTCGCCTGCCGTGCGAGGGGAGGGCGGGGGGACCCCAAAATTTTCCAAGACTGTGAAGCCGGATACAACGTGCCCTACAAGAAGGACCTTCACTTCGGTAAGCTATGATTCCCTATTGATTGGACTCCCATGAGGGAAATTGGTGAAAATACCTCTCAGAGTAGGCCTACTCATTAATCATAATTATGTTATATGCTCAGAAAACAAAAAAAACAATTCAAATTAATAAAATTACATTGCAGATTAAGATTTTGAGTTTGCAAAAGAAATCTAGGTAGTAGGCCTAGCTTGTGGCCCACATAATAAATATTTGGTACTACACAGTCAATGAGATGCACTTGGACTCTCGCCATCGACTTCCATAATCTCTCGAAACCCCTAACGAATTCTGGTACCTACTCCATAAATACCAGCCTTTGTTTAAGACACTGTATAGTTTATTTCTCAATTTAATTCATCAGGGATCTCTCCCGTAGGAGTAATTGATTATATGGAAATCAATCCAGAAATTAAAAATCCATCTACCTGCATTAGGTAATGCCATTATAAAATAATTTTTAGTTGCGTCAGTTAAGGCAGCAGAATCATTGCAGTAGGCCTACTGTTCCAATGTATTCAGATCTACAATGCACCAACAATCCAGAAGTTATAACGTTAACCGTCTCGGTTGCTTAGGGGTAAAGCACTCGACCGGCAATCGGGAGACCGGGGTTCATACCCCGCTGAGATGGATTTAGTAATTTCTGGATTGATTTCCATATACATACTATATACAGAGTATAATGGCATTGGGATCTGTATCAACACCTATGACCTAGGAGATTATTTGCTCATCCGTGTATCTACATCTAGACGTGTCAACAACTACTGTGTACGTATTGTAATCAAAGTCCAGCTCGGCCGATAGCGTCAGATAAGTTCGTTACACATTAAATAGAGTCGACCCCTGACCTGACCTCAATGCCGGTCTGCTTGCACAATGTGGTCTTAGACAACATAGGCCTAATGTTGCCACTAGTCGCAACTACAATAGTTTCAACATTACCAGTAGTACTACTTTAATAATGTACTTAATGAATTTTTAGAAACTGTCCACTGCACTTGTAAATTAAAGATAAATATATAGAATGAAACCATATGTTGACCACTTATCAGTCACTATCAGTTGTCATTCACAGGTTCATTGGTAGGTTGACATAACAACAGTAATTTGCTAATAAGATTAAGAAAACAAAATTTAAACCAATTTGGTTATTTCAATTTGACCTTTACTCAAACTAATTGTTTTGTGTACCATGAAATGGAATTACCCATGCATAGAGGTAGTGAAAAATGGTGATAACGAAATTCGCGAATTTTTTTAAATGTCCTTTTTATTGCCTAAAATGTAATATTGTCGACGAATTACATCATTTAGTGATGGAAAAAACACATTTTGAAAACGCGAATTTCGCGAAATCTCGTGTATAGCGCGAAATAACGAACGAAATTACATCAAACTGGTCAAAACGCGAATTAAATCGCGAAATTGGACCTTTTAGTGTGCAAAATGTAAAGTGATGTGGAGGTGCCGGTCCAGTTTTGGTGGAGGTGCCGGTCCAGACCGAATATTACGCGCGCGGTAGGCGGGGTACCGTGACGTCACGGGCTTCACGGAAATATACCTCCAAAATAACGGCGCGTATCACGGTTTTCCGCGAAAATAGTATACCAAAATAACAGTGCGTACAATTTTTTTTTTGTAATTTTTTTATTTTTTAGTAACGTTTTTGACAATTTTTTTGAAATCGCGAAAAACGCGAAATTTGGGTTTTTTTAAAACGAAATTTGGGTTTTTTTTTTATATCACCATTTCTCATTACCTCTACCCATGCAATAAGTGATGACATCAAGTACTTTGGAACCAGTTCCAAACTGGTTCTATAGCTAGAGGTAATGAGAAATGGTGATATAAAAACCCAAATTTCGTTTTAATAAACCCAAATTTCGCGTTTTTTGCGATTTCATTTAAATTGTCAAAAACGTACCTAAAAAAAAAAAATCATCTAAAAAAAATCCTTTTTTCTCTTTAGTAGGAGAAATCGATTCCAATAAGTTAGAATCGATCATTGTGACCCAAAATCTATTCAGAATCGACTCCCAAGACAAAAATAAATATTTATACGTGACATTATTTGTGTGGACTATTGCCGCGGAGTCCGTGATACTCACCGTTATTTTGGCGGTCTATTTCCGTGGAGCCTGTGACGACACGAAACGATGTATCGCCTGCAGGGCGTGTAATGTTCGGTCTGGCCGGCACCTCCACCAAAATTCGCGAAAATGCTGGACCGGCACCTCCACCATCCCCACACATTTTGAGCACTAAAATGTTTAATTTCACGAGTTAATTCGCGTTTTGACCAGTTTTATACAATTTTGTTCGTTCTTTCGCGCTATAGGCCTACACGAGATTTCGCGAAATTCGCTTTTTAAAATGTGGTTTTTCCATCTCTTAAGGATGTAATTTGTCGACAATATAACATTTTAGTCAATAAAATGGATATTTAAAAAATAAATTCACTACCTATATCTGTAGCGTCAATCTCAGCAGTCTGACATTTCAAACTGGTTCCATTATTATCGAGATCCCTCTGTACAATGGTGAACTACGTAAATGAGAAGGAGAAGCAGTGACCCTCGTGAACTGTTGTATGTACATGTATGTTAGGCCTAAGTGTGGCTCGTTGGTCTTGTGGTTAGCGTTGCTTCCAATGCAGAAGGTCCAGGGTTCGATTCCCGCTATAGACAGAAGTTTTTTAACTTCTGATTTGGACTTATGTCCATCAGTTCTGGGTTTAGGAATTTGTAAATGGTGATTTTGGAGCCGTCCTAGCAACGGAAAATAAATAAAGTTGTTCTGAATCGGCCTTGTAT
>JAMZAV010014870.1:0-13314 GCA_024449915.1 Sweltsa coloradensis | reverse complement strand
TCGGCGACCTACGTTGTCTTCTTGGACGAGCCGACAGCAGGGGTGGACCACTGTTGCCAGGAGGGCCATGTGGGGGATACTGGCCGGCGTCATGAAGAGCAACATCTGTATCGTCCTCACTTCGCACAGGTGAGAGAGAGAGAGAGAGAGAGAGAGAGAGAGAGAGAGAGTGCCATGTGGGGGATACTGGCCGGCGTCATGAAGAGCAACATCTGTATCGTCCTCACTTCGCACAGGTGAGATTGATTGATTGATTGACTGATTGATTGATTGATTGATTGATTGATTGATCGATCGATCGTTGATTATTGATTGATTGATTTATTGATTGATTGATTGATGATTGATTGATGATTGATTGATATTGATTGATTGATTGATTGACTGATTATATATATATATATATATATATATATATTAGGTTAGAACTTTAGACAGAAATTAAAAAAGTGACTACACGGGGATCAAACCCGGGACCTAGGCTGTCTAGGCTATGCTCTTACCAACTGAGCTATTCGGCCACCACTTTAAAACTGTCGTAATTCTTGGTTTGTTGTATCATTATTTATAACGTTTGTAGAGAAAAGAGCCTATTAGACTACATACGAAATTAACTGAAGAATACAAACCGTCTCGGTATCCCTAGAGATTGGGATATATGATGTTTAAACATTGGCTTTATAGTAGGCGATGATGCCGCTGTTATGTAGTACTTTGCACATAAATTATATAATATGACAAAACAGTATATAGGGGTTGGTTGGTCGATGCTTTAAATTTAATTTATTAAGTAGGCATGTAGATATTATTAATTATAATAGATCTCGTTTTAAAATGCATGATAATTTTGATGTGATAAATGTCTCTTATCTCAACTGGCATAGTATTCCGAGTGCGTATAGCATAAATTTAACTGGGTTCCCGATCTATATCTCAAAAGCGTGATTAAATGATAGTATTTAAAAAAAAATTCGGGGTACGCGGGTACAGGGATATAAAGAAAGCGATGCACTAAGCACACTGAATGCTAATTCTGCAACCCTTTAGACGAACCCATTCAAGGTTTTGAAAGCCAGCCGTAATGTGATCCGACATTTTTTATTAACAAACCAGCTTACCCGTCGCGCGATTGCTGCGTCGTGAGCCCGAACCCTTACGGTGTCGAAGTCAACTAATTGGTGAGTCCTCTTTGCGGGCACCGATCACCACGTGGAGGAGTTACAACAAAATGGATAGCATAGAAACCTCCCCGTGAAAAAATACATATATGTGTCAAGTTTCATGGAGATCGGATGAATGGTGTAGTAATGCATACAGGACAAACATACAGACAGACATACGTACATTCTTTTTTATATTATAAAAAATAATATAATATATAAATAACTAACAAAATAAACCTCACACATGAATTTAAGGCTCTTTGTAGACAAATTGAGAGCTCTTCGGTCAAGTCATTTTAAAACAACGTAAAAAATTCAAATATGGCATAATGAGACTCATTACTAATAGTTTAGTGGAAGAGAGTTTAAGTCAGTTTAATGAGTGCAAAGAAGCGTATGTTTTTAGCAGACGTGTGGCACGCAGGTCTTGACAGAGACCACTCTAAACACCTTGGTTTCAGCAGGACAGCTAGTATATCGGAAGTATCTTCTATCTGAAGCAGAAGTTTGGCCAGGGCTTCACAGTGAACATTAATTCTTTGTTTCAGCATGGACGAGTGCGAGGCTCTGTGCAACAGGTTGTCCTTACAGGTGAAGGGCGAGATACAGTGTATCTGAAGTATCCCCTATCTGAAGCAGAAGTTTGGCCAGGGCTTCACAGTGACCATTAAACTGAAAGACACCAGGGGCGGACCGGCCGCCATCGATAAAGAAAAAAAAAGAAAGCTTTTGTCGCCCACATTTTCTCCATCGAGTTTAAAAGGGATGAACATGCGGTAAAGTAAAATATTTCCATTTTATTGAGGCGCATTTTTCCACTAACTGATCACCATAATAATACTCTGTTAACATACGACCTTGGGGGGAACGAGGTTTTTCCATTAAAACGAGTTTTTTTCCCACCACGAGGGGGGGGTGTGATACGGAATTTGGGGGGCCCTAGAACCGGAAAGGATCGAGGATTTCGATAAAAAATACCCCCGGTCGCGCGGCCCCCTCTTCCCCCCCGTTTTCTCGAAAATGTCCAAAATTTTCGCTCGCGGCGGGTTTTCTGCATTTTAAGGCCGGGGAAAATTTTTCTAATTTTTGCGTCCCCCGTCATCTCTGGAGGTGGGCAATACGCATGGGGAATAAGCGTAACCGTTTTAAAAAAAAAACGTCCCGTTTTCAAACGCCGGCCCTTCACAGTACCGAAATTTTTAAAAATTTTGGTAAACTCTAGAGTTTTGTTCTTTGGTGTTTTTAAAAGATTTAAAGAGGATGAAGAATAGAGTGAAAAAATTGTCCCGGAAATTTCGTTAAAACCGAGAAAAAAAATTCCAAAAGTTTTCGTTTTTTCAGTGCTATTTGAAATGTTCAAAAGTCGAATTTTAGCGGTCCAAAAAAAAAACTTTTCGTGTTTCAACACCTTCGTAGGGATGTATGTATCAGAAAAACCAATAGTTTGTGTACCGAAAATCAAAACCCGTCGTAAAGGTAAAATGTTGAATGACGTCAGGGACGTCGATTTTAGACAATGTCCAACTTTAATGGGCCGAAATCGACGGTAAATATTTTATCTCGAGCACAAGATTGATTCACAACAATGTATCGATTCGTCACGAATGATTTGTACCAAACTTTTTTTATTATTGTACATAGTTCGATACGATATGGAAATTACAAATTTGCCAGATAAAAATTTATCTTCTGAAAATATTTTGCACCAACATTTAAATGGGGTGGGGGGGGGTGTAATAACCAAGATTTTAGTTGTAATGTTGTGCTATAAAATAAAAAATGATTCAGGGAACCCGGTAATGAACGTTTAAACTCTTCGTTTTCACCCTCTGTGGGCGAAAATTACCTTTTACCTGTTATTTTACGTTTTGTGGGCATCTTTTTCTGGAAAATAGGCCACCTTGGCGGTCGTAACTCAAAGGAGACTTATTTTTTGAAAACGTAAAATATCACTTTGCCACGCACGGGACATTTATCTACAGTTTCATAAAAAAAACACTTTGTGTTTTGTTACATTCGGCCGTGTTTTTTCCTTCCGACAAGAAATCCATGTGTAATTATTTAAAGAATGTAATAGCATTTTCTTATCCAACATGATGTTTTGGATCCCCCGAAAACGGGCCCTATTTCGACTTTTAGGTCCCTACCATTGTTGGGCTAATTAATTAATATGAAACATCAATCTTAATAAAAAAAAATTTTCTCCGTCTCACTTTTCAAAGGCCCCTGAGCGCCGAAATTGCACTTGATAATTAATTTGTAATTCAAAAACGTTAAATAAATATTATCATTTTACATTTTGCATGCTTACTGTGTTCGGAAAATACTGAGACGCTATTTTGTAGCAAAATTATTTATATCTCAAGTGTTGTAAGAAGATGTGCAATGCTCTCCCATAAAAATGAGGCCCTGAGGCCCTGAGGCCCAATTCAAGAAATCAATTCAACACAATATTCACCTGAACAAGGTTCATGTGGAAGATAATGACTTTCAAAATCCAAAATGACACCCCATAGGTACTTAGAACTTGAAAAAGATCTACAAAAAGCGTATGCGTGCTAGACATTTCACCGGGGAAAAAGGGTTTTTTAAAGGGGCAATTTTGAGTAGTTAAAATATAATAAATGTAAATAAAAATTAAATTTTGAAATGTTTTAAATTTTATATAAATCAATGAACCACTACAGGGGTCGGGTTATGATAAAGGGGCAATCGAGGACATGAACCACTGTTGAGGGCAACCCCAAAGACTATTTTTGTGTGAGGGGGGGGGGGGAGGGGGAATGTAAAGTCGGGGTTTTCAATACTTAAACATTTAATATTTGGTGAAATGTTTTAACTTTTTTGGGTTTTTTTACGTCACAGGGCCGCGTCCAAGGCATCCGAATTTCGAGGACTTTTTTGACTTTACGCCGCAATGACACAGTTTGGGGGGGGGGGGGGCGGAGGGGGGATTTGGGAAATGGGATTTAATACATTTGATCAATATTTTCAAGCCTTTTGACGAAATTATGTTCACTACAGTATTCCCGTCGTGATGGGCCAAGATGAGGGGTTATGAACGAAGTGGGTGGTGGAGGGGGGAGTGAGTCGACTTTTCCATACAAAAACCTTAAATATTTAGTGAAATTAGGAACTTTTTTTCGGTTTTGCTCTTTCAAATTATGTCACAGGCTGCGTGCAAGGCATCCGATTTTCGAGGACTGTTTTGACTAGACGCCGCAATAACACATTTTAGTGTGGGGAGGGTAGGGGGGGATTTTGGAAATGGAAATTAATCATGATCAATATCTTCAAGCCTTTTTCAGAAATTATGTTTAATACCAGTATTTCCGTCGTGTTTGGGCCATGATGAGGGGGATATGAAGGTGGAAGAGGGGAAGGGGGGGGGGTAAAGTCGAGTTTTCAGTACAAAAACAAACACGACGGGGGACTGCAGGACGGCTAAAAACGTTACGATCATAATTTTTCCCATTGGGAAATTTGGGACGTGTTTAGACCCAGGTTTACCGTCACCCTTTTGGGGTGCCAAAGGGGAATTTGGATTTGATTTTTTTTCATTTTTAGTTTTTCGCCGAACCGAAAACGTCAGCGGGCCGGGTACAAAAACATAGTCAGGATCTGTCAAATTTTAGACGTGTGAAAAAAAATTTCTTTGAATTTCTCAAAAAAAGTGGTTGGTCATTTTGGTGATAAAAAAACTTTCTTTGTCATAACTCGGGCAGGTTTTCTCCTTTCGGGCCATCTTGGGCTTTACGGAACCGGACTGACGAGGCTAATTTTTGCGTATCCCGGAAAAGCGTCCCGGAAAATTCGGCGTCATGGAATAGCCCGGAAAAAGTACAAAAGTTGTCAGATTTGCCAAATTTTTTTCCACAATGTTTCGGAGGTCGAAGCGAGTCCGTAAGTGTTTCGAAAAATCGTTGGTCATTTATGGGAAATCCAAAAAACATTACACTTTTGTTAATAACTTTTGCAATTGTTGTCAAATCTCCGCCATCTCGGACACTACGGAACCGGACGTCAGACGCCGACATTTTGGCGGCCCCGGGAAAAAAACCCGGAAAATCCCAAGTGGTACCAAAATCAAAAAATGTTTTTTAACAAGTGTTCAGGAGGACAAGGCGATTCCGAAAGGGCGTCGTGCAAAATCGAACGTCAATTTGGGAAATCCAAAAAAACATTTCTTTCTCAACAACTGGGGCAATGTGGGGGGGGGGGGGGCGATTTGGAAATGGAAATTAATACATTTTATCAACTTTCTTCCAGCTTTTTTGCGGAAACTAGGTTTAATACCAGCTTTTCCCCATTGTGGTGGACCATGATGTGGGTATATGATGGAGGGGGAGGGGGAAAGAGGGTGTAAAGTAGAGTTTTCAATACATAAACCTTGAAAATTTAGTGAAATTTAGTAACTTTTTTCGGTTTTGCTCTTTCCAATTACGTCACAGGGCCCGCTCCAAGACATCCGATTTCGAGAGTTTGATTGGAGGGGGGGGGGGGGGGGAGGTTTTAGAAATGGAAATTAATACATTTGATCAATATCTTCATGGCATTTCATTTTTGGGGCGATACCAATGGCGTCAGAGGGATTTACGGCCCTTATACTAATTATTTTATTTTTAAATTGTTGGTCTATTTTGGAAAAATAAAAAAAAACACTGTTTTTTTTTAATAGCTCTGGCAATTTTTGTGCGATAGGGTCCATTTTGGGGGTCTTCGGAACCGTATTGGTCGAACGCAGCAGGGGTATTAACAGGGGTTATTTTAATTGTTAAATTGTAATAACATTTTTTTACTACATCCTCTTTTACCCGCAGTTCGGGGCGGCGGGAAAGGATCCGGCGACATCCCGAAAAAGGGGTCGGAAAACAAGGAAGCGTCAGCAATTGAACTTTTTGATTATTCTTGGCCATGCTTTTGTCGCCTCAGATTTATATTGTTTAATTACCATAGCCGAGAATGAAAGAAAAACTGGAAAACTGTCTCGGTTTGCGATTTTTCCCCATCAGGAGGAAAAGAAAAACCTAACATGGTAAAACAACCGAACCTTGAATTTTCAAATAAACAGGCAACGGCTAGGAGATTCACGACCTTCGGACGGGCGAGACACACCAGATGTTACTGGATGTTCATAGTTTGGCCTGGCTTGGCCGGTCTGACGCGTCTTATCTGGAGCATCACATTCTGTTCAAGGTCAGGACCGTTCCCGAGGATTGACGTAATGTGGCTCATGACGTGGCGCAGGGAATGTATCGATAGCAGCATTGCATACAAGTGAGTATGAAGTGGCGTCTTTCACATCAGAATCCCGAACAATTGTCCCAGGAAAACATTCCTCACACATTTAAAACAAAAGACGTAAAAATGTTCCGATTTTGAAAAAATTTTTTTACCGTACTTAGAGGCGGCGGACAGCGTCCGGCGGCGTACCGAAAGGTCCCGTTAAAACAAATTTGTCCCGGGACTTCAGATAAACGACAAACGTTACCCGCAAACTACCGAATCGCGGGCCGTACACGGACCGATTCGCGATTTTGTCGGTCAACGAGGTTTCCAACACGAGGTATTTTCCCAGTACGGGTTTCCACGCCCTCCGCGTAGCGGCTTCAAGCCGCGCTTGCGCGACTTGTTTGCCCTTATATTGCTTAAGATTAATTGGGCCATCAAATTCCAACTCGCACCCTTCTCGTGGTATGTCCCGTGATTAGGGGAGTTTTTCTCCCTGAAAAATAATGGCGAGCTCTGGGTCGTCGTCGGGGAACTTTCCCCTTCCCTATGACTACCTCCCGACGGCGACGACAATGACAACATGGACGGATGATGACACAGACGAAGACGACCACGACGTGGGGGAACCCCGCCCTCCCCATACGCATGTGGCTGGTTTTTGACCAGCCCCATACCTGTCCACCCCCTTTCCCCCCGCGAATCCTTACGCCCCTCCCTTCGTCTCGATTAGCCAAGTTGCATAAATATTATACGTTAAGCAATGTCTGAAAGCAAAGTTTGTTTACAATGAATTTCGTAATAACTGTTTTTTACAAATTTTTGTGTGATTGTAATCATTGTCATTTTTCTACGCCCTTTAACGCTTTTTGCAAGCTTAGCTTAGGGATTTGCCACCAAACATTTCCACTTCTCTCATCGTTCCCGAAACGAATCTCTTTCATATCTGCCCATTTCTGTCATGTTACTTCTCAGTCTCTGCTATGGTTTTTCATCTCTTCCTAGTCTTCCCCGTCTTCTACTTACTTTCCAAATCCTTACTTTATATATTCCAAAACACTGTAATAACAGCTGAAATTTTCCATTCGAAAGGGTTTGTATACACGTTTGCTAATATTTATATTAAGAATTAATGTTGCAGACAGCAACATTTTTAACAAAACGATTATGGGATTTATTGTATATGTATAAACTTCCCGGGGCTGCTTCAATACCACGTGACGAAACCCGCGCCTAACTGGAAGTTCTTTTTTGAAAACATGGAGAGCCTGAAAGGTCGCTTCACCAGCGCCATCGATGACTACTCGATATCGGAAACATCACTTGAAGAAATATTCTTGACATTTGCTAAAAGCAATAAAAAGCAGTAAATAAATAAAACACGGTGTTGTGTTTTACTGTGCGAATTGTGTTTAAACTGACATGATTTCAGGGCTTTGTTAATGTGAAGCTGATCACATTTAGCAAGTTGGAAATGTTACTTAATTGCTTTGAAATGTTGTTTTTTTCAGTTGGGAAAATCATTCTAACTGGAGGTTTTTAAAATTACTTCTACTAAAACAACGTCATTATTGACACTAATTCCTTTGCCCCTATTCATTATTTATGCTATTAAGATGGAGATTAGCAAACATCATTATTCATCATCTCCTTTCAGCACCACCCGGTGGCAGGTCATCAAACAGTAAGTGGAGGTGAAAGTTTAATTGTCATTTTGAATTAACATGAATGGTGCTCCTTGAACTGTGAAAGTCAAACGTGTTTTATATCTCAAAACATCCGAATAAATGGGTGAGTGTATTTATTCATCATCAACTCCGTGACATCATTGGATTGACGATATTAATTAAACAGATTAATTGGGGTGTGCTATCAACTAGAACATTGAGTAAAGAACATCCTTAAAGGCAAATGTTCATAACCTCAAAATTGATATGTTGTTTATTGCAATATGTACACATTCATCAGCTCCGTGTTCATCAGCTCCATGGCACTCCATGGTCAAAGCAGGACCATGGAGTTGATTTGTCCACGGAGTGATTTTTTGGCGTTTTTAAATGTTTATAGAATCTGATAGCTGTTGCAACTTATAGTGTAGCATACCTTATTCTGTATTACCGGTACAAGAATTCTATTATTGTTTATATAAATATTTGTGTTTTTATTATTGCACTGCAGTTCTCCTTCCAAAAACTCTGTGGCAGGAAGAAACTTTAAACGGCCCTAGAAATCCCTACAAAAATGTTTGATCTCTGCTAGCATGTGGAGTTACTTAAGCAATTTTAGGATAACCTGTAAATGTGCAAAGATGTAATTTAAAAACATCTTTAAAATCATTTTTTTCATCTTTATTTTGTCCCTATTCTGGAAAATGACCCGTCTAAGAAGCCTCGGCAATTTTTAAAACGATAACTGCCATGGTGGTCAATTACAACGAAATAAAATTTTCCAAAAGGGGATGAAAACGGCATAATTTATTCTACTTTTATTTTTCAGAGTTCCACTAGGTTGAAGTAAGAATACGATGAGTTCAGATCTGAAACAAACACAACACAAATTAATATCAATATTATCTGGTTCTTACTAAATAGGATTAAAGACAAACTTGCGAAGATCGAGGCTTCGAAATGAATGAATCTCCGGAGCAAAGCCGCGGTGCAGTAGTAGGCTCGGGAACCTTAGTCTGCAGATGGCGAAATTGGCGTTTTAAATCTAAAGTGGTAAATAGGGCCTACACCTATAGGGCTAACCCCTTCGAGATCGGCACTTCTGTTGGAAGTTTTCCCAAAGTTTTTTTAGGTCGATAAGGCAATTGGAAGGGATCGAGTCCACTTCAACAGTAACTGTTCTCGGACATCCAATATACATAGTTGGACACCTGAAGAGGGACATTAATTTCACCCTGAACACTGGGCACTGGGTAGGTTGCCTTTGAAAACATATTATTTTAGTGGTGAACAACCAATCTTGAGAGCGCCTGAGCAAGTACTAGACGTTCAGCTTGACCCGGGTGATCTTATACATAGGCCTTCCCCGGAGAGGGGGGGTCAGCACCCCCAAGGGGATTTATATTTTAAATTAATAATTTATGAAACTTGATAATCTTTCAACCCGGGTAATTAAGAAAGAGAAGCTAAATAAGTATACACGTACGTAAAATAATTTAAAAGACCCGTTTCTTTAAGTAAATTCCACAACGCGTAGAAGCACGAACACTAGTTCTCTCTCTCTCTCTCTCTCTCTCTCTCTCTCTCTCTCTCTCTCCTCTCTTTCTCTCTCTCTGGTATCTGTGACCAACTTCCTACCGAGATCAAAACCAGAACTTAACCTGACACTCTCCCTCTAACACGGCCACACACCTAAGAAAATCATAATTTTAAACTTACTAGAAGCCTTATTTAACAAACCTTATGTTAATACACAAGATCTCTGCATAACCAAATGTATAAAGCCTACTTACATAAAACGTTCCTGGGGCTACTGCTAAACATCTAACAGTCTTTAAACCAAGCGTTAAGTTCACTGATCTGGAAGACCTTACGTGGACATTGATGCATACCTGGCAAAAAGTTGAGATGTGAAGTTGGCGTAAGTTTGCCGTACGCCATTTTTGACGTACCTAACAGCGGCAGATTCAAAAGAACTACACATGATAGATTCGTCACCTGTGTCACTGGGCCGTTGTTATGTTGCAAGTGTAACACTGCAGTAAACACTATTCAGGCATCCTGAGTGACCTCGGAATAATAGACCACTGTAATGTAGGTCTACTGGTCAACATAACCTCAAAATTGCTAGCCACAAAAACCCCCATCTTGACCCTTTAAAATTTTCATCTAGACGGCGGGTGCAATCGCAATGCCCAAACGGGAAAGGGGGGAATTCGGAAAATGGCCGCCCAATAGGCCCATTGGATTAGTATTAGTATTGGGTCGGGGTTAACCGTTGGGTAAAAAGGCGCCATTCAACATAAAAATCTATGGCTTCAATTTCTATGACCCTTATATTGAATGGCGCATTTTGCACATTTTTTTATGTCGAATGAGTCTTTATGTTGAATGGCGCTTATACTCAACGGTTTTTCTACCCCGTGACCCCGACCCATTAGTATTAGTATTAGTAGTTTTAGGGCGCTTTAACAGCTAGATTATTCGCGCCTCCAAGATAAAACAATTTCTATAAGTGTGAGTTACCACCATGTATACTTCTTTCCAAGGGGTGGAACGTAAAGAGAGACGCGGGGGACGTGGGGTGGACAGGCCTGTGCTGGTCAGAACCAGCCACAAGCATATGGGGAGGGCAGGGGTTCCCCCACGTCGTGGTCGTCTTCGTCTGTGTCATCATTCGTCCGTGTTGTCATTGTCGTCGCCGTCGGGTAGGTATAGTCAACGGGAAGGGGGAAAGTTCGCCTTTTCGCCATCGCTTTAGGCCCATGTCGGCTTCAAGGTTACAGTATAGCATGCGCAGTCCACGTAAGTATTAAGAGGTCAGTGGTTAATACACTAACACATAGTAGCCAAATGGAGAAACATTAGGTGAATGGTAGCAGTTAGACTGCGAGCGTGATGTAGGGAAGGCGACCCACATGTCCGGGCTTCGGGGTGGTGGGTGGGCGAGGAGGTGGCTAGGGGGCTAGGGTTAGGAGGTTGATGACAAAACAGCAAGAAGTAAAGAAGAATAAAGCACAGTGTCGTAAGGTTTGGTAAGAAACACAAAGTTAATAATATTCACCATTAAAAAAAACGATGCAGAACACGAAGGTATGAGACCCTGAGACGGCACAAACTGTTGCATCTATTTCACACGTTACATTGTAAAGATCGGTAACGGAAGCGTAGGAACACAGACACATTCGATTGCTAGAGGGGGTCGGGTTGCGAACACTTTCTATGCCTGCCACGTGTAAAGCTCGCGGTTGCTCTCGAGATAGGTTGCCCCTACGTTTAGGGTAGTAGGAATACATTGGCCGATTCTTATTCTTATGTCAACTCTTTTCAGTGCGTAAGGCTTAGGGGTTTCATCACAAGTATGTATGTTAAACATTTAAATAAATTTAATTATTTATTTCAACATGACATAACAATCACATTGATGGTGGTAAGAATTAGATTAGAGCTTAGCCCAAAACACACAAAGTGTTTTACTACCAGGACAATATACACAATAATCTCAAAACAATAAAGTCAAGAAATCCCAAAACATTAGGCTACACATAAATAACACATGTACACATGTGCATGTGTGAGAGAGTGGTATGAGTGTTAACTGGTATGATCTTGACTGTTCATTAAAGTTGTTATTGTTAACTAGGGGGCTATCCGAATAGTGTTCTTCGCCGTTCTTGGTCTCATTACTTGGTCTTGTTCTTATTCTTGGTCTGATTCCTGGTCTTGTTACTAGATTGCTTCATGCATTTTATCTTTTATTTATAACTGCAATTTATCGGACGTATCGTAAACAGCCGCCATATTCTAGTTGGATGAGCGTAGCGAGCGAAGCGAAGATTCCATTTCACTACACTGGAGAAAAAAATCCGGAATGTTTTTTTTTCTGTATTTTTTGTCTGTCTGTTAACACGATTCCGGCTAAGCCGATACTCCGATTGCGATGAAATTTATGGAGGCCTTCGAAATCTCTGAACTTAGAACTGCCACGTTTTTGAGCTCAATCGAAAAATTATTTCTCATTAAAATCGTAATTTTACGATTTTTTTCGATTTTTAAAAAATTCTTCGACTTATAACACCTACATCCTTTTCCGATTGTAATGATTTTTTCATCGAACCTTAATTTTAAGAATCATATATTCGTGTAAAATTTGTGCGTAATCGAATAATTATTTCTTATGAAAATTTCATTATTACGATTTTTCCTTTCTTAAAATTACGATTAATTAAAAAAATTAAGTAAATTTTTTATTTAATTTGATTTAATTTTTAAAAAATTTCAACAAAGTTCTGATTTTTTCACAGAACAACAGAAAATCCGCAAAACACATGGCAGCTCAATTCACCAATTACGCTCATCCAACAACGCGGCGGGACTTAAGCGTTTTCCTAGTACTAAGAACAAGATCAGGTGTCCTTTTCCGATTCTTGTTTTCATTCCCAGATTTTGGCGAGTCTCGATCGTACGCTCGACTATACGGATGCTACAAGCTACGTCACGGATATCATGACGCGTAACGGGGACGTAAAACGAGAATAAGACCAGGGAATGAACGCGTTTTGTCACTATTCGGATAGCTCCTAGGTCTTCCGAAAAAAGAAAAACAAATCTGTGCGAAACCTCACAAGAAAGAACATTCCAATCACCAACGAGATTAACAGAAAAAAACTTTCTGATACTGCGTTGTTTTAGCGAAGGGAGGTATCAAGAGTTTCAGCTCAACCATATCTGCAGGAACGATAACCAAGCTGAATTCTGGTCAATGTATCCAGGTCGACTAGCCCGTTAAACATTTTCTTCAGAAAAACGATTCCCAACTCCTTGAGGTGATTTTCAAGAGAGAATATATCGCAGATCTTTGTTCGTTTTTGCCTTTTCAGTTATTTTTCTTTTGGTGATGAATTTTTTTATCTCTATTCTGTATAGATTCTTGTTTGTAAACATTAAGTTTTGAGGATGGATGCCATGCAGGACAACCGAATTGGACATGGTAGGTCTAACTAGGCATAAGTACTCAGTGCGCTTGACCTGGATAAGTCCACAATGCAAATAGATAGGGAATTCAGTCTGCAAAATTCGAAGTCTATGCTGTTTAATGAGTAGAAGCAATTAAAATGCTTTCTAAACTAATTCGACCATGCTGAATTCAAAAAACAATGTTGCAAAACCAAAAATGGCCTTCACCTCCCAAAAATCAAAATTTTGGATTCAAGAAATCATTTTTTTAAGTTTGTTTTACGTCGAGAGCGATTAAA
>JAMZAV010014869.1:0-12350 GCA_024449915.1 Sweltsa coloradensis | reverse complement strand
TTCTTTTGGCGTTTTTTGCAATGCTCGGGAAATCCATACGGGTTTATGACATGTGGCGAGTCTTTGCGGTGTTACCAATCTGCATATTAGATCCCTCACCCCAGAACACTTCCATTTAGAGGATGACATCATCTCTCTTTTTTAAAAACGCCAATCACAAAACGGGTGTGTTTTCCTGTACGACAAAATGGTTGTTGCATAACACTTTGTTTAGTATAATACTTTCCCCGGGCTCTTCTTTATGCAAAACTTCCCCCTATGGGAATCACGCACTGCTGTTCTCAGTGTCTTGGCTAATAGTCCGCGTATCGGGTGAATACCGCAATCCGGGCATCTTTTGGGGCCCGGGAAAAACTTTGATACATAGCTTTTGTCGGCAACATCACTTCCATAAAACCCAAATTTCCAGTTACAATCTCGTGTCAGACTTCCCAATGTCCAGATTGATATTAATAATAATAATAATAAATATTAATAATAAATAAATAAATAAAAAATAATAATAATAATAATTATAATTATATTAAATAATATAATAAAAATTATTATTACAATAATTATAATAATAATTATAACATATTATAATAATTATAATATTAATAATAATATAATTAAATAATAATAAAAAATAATAAAAAACGGCAACAAAAAAGAAAGGATTTCTGTACCTACATTGACTAAAAAGAAATTTATGACTCCCACAAACAGGCTTATTCGATTTTACAAATATATAAATCCCCCGTATTGTAAACCTTTTTAAGACAGAAATGAGACAGGGAGAACACACTAAACTAAAAATGAAAAACCGCAGATAACTAAAATCCAACCCAAAAATTAAACTGGCTTTTCCAAAGATGCTCATTTAGCGCTTTTGGGGTTTTTTGTCTGTCTTTAAAACCCACTTCGTATCTTACTGAATCTCATCGGATTTAAAATTTAAAGGCAAAATTGGTTGTCCAAAATTTTTCTCACCTATTCTTCAGGTGACCTAAAGTTTTGCATAAAATTTTGTTCAACAAAACATTTTAAAATCAACTAAACATTTGATTTTGTCAAAATATCTGCATGGATTTTTTGGAGTGAAAAAGTGAAAGACCTACATTCGAAAAGGGAAAGGGTTTTACGCAGCAGGAGGTTTAGCTAGATGATGGAATAGGATTTTTAAATGGCGTAACGTGTTAAAATATTTGGGATTCTCACAAGCGCCAAATTTGAACAAAATAATGAAAGCAAATTGATGATCATAAAAAAAGCGACTTAAATCTATCCTAAAGACGAAACAAAAGGGAAAAAGCAAATCCAGCAATATATACTTCTATACCAGTCTGACAATTCATTGGGAAATCTTAATGGACGCAGACAGACCCCCGCGTTGGAAATATTAACTCGTCTCCTTCCAAAACACAAATGCATCATCCTAAATCACAATAGAGAGATTGCACTTCCAAAGAGAACAAGGGGGACGAGGCCTAATTGTCTGAAAAACTTTTTTTTTAAAAAACTGACTTTTTAAAAAAATTTTTTTTACAAAGAGCAAGCATCAAGGGCTGTTTTGCTAGCTGCAAATCATTCTCCACTAAAATCTGAAAACAAAAATGTCAATCTACAAGGAAAAATCATAACTGACGTTTTAAAAAGTGTTAGTCCCTCAGGAAGAATCTACACAAAAACTTATGATGAACCAAAAAAGGTCGGTAATATTAAAACATCAAATAGGGGGTTAACACGGGGAACTATTTGGAAAAAAAAGAAAGGGTTTTTGCTGGGGTATTCCGCGAGTGATTGCAAAGAAAAATTATAAAAAATACATTACCCAAAATGCGCTAAAACGTCAATGTGGAAAATGTAGTGTAAGGGGGGAAAAAATCCACACATATCCGGGTGCAAGTCACTAGTCAAAAAAAAATTCCTCTACGACATAACCAAGTAGCTAAAATTATTCACCAAAACTACAATCAAGTACAACCTTTGATAAAACACCCACTACAATACAAACCGGGAAAGTACTAGATAGCAAAGATTTTTTAAATTTTTTACGACCGCACATTTTTAAAAGACCAAAATATACATCACAACGACTGGATATATTATAATTGCGAAAAACAGAAACTACCCTTATTGACGTTGCTGTCCCATGTGCCTAACGTCAGACTACATGGGAAAAAAAAAATTGACAAGTAGTGAACTTGCAATTGAATCAAGAAAATGGGAAACAAAAAAGTAAATACAATCCTATTCATTATATCAGCCAACGGCATCATACCCAAGAAGCTACATGAAAACTTGACAACTAATCTTCCCCCCAAAGTTTTTATCGAGACTCAAAAGGCGTAATACTCAACACGTGTAGAATAGTTCGTATTTTTCTAAAATAAGAAAGATACTTCGAGATTACGAACGCTTCCTCCTGACATGGTTTTTGGGTTTCCCATATCCGAGAGCAAGCTAGAAAAGGGAGAGAAATCGGCCCCGACCCTACACGCGAAAAAAACATCATCTACAAAATATATTTAATGCTTATTTTTGTTAGAGTTTAGACAAAATAATAATGTAGGGATTACAGGGCCCCTCTTTTGGGAGTGGCCCGCCCCTAGGGATAAAAATTTTTCCCCCCCCCCCCCCCCCAAATCCAACTTAACAATAAATAAAGTAATGGTTTTTTTTTTGATTTTTCCCTTTAAAACTATCTGGGCGGGGCACCTTCTCTGCAAAAAAGTTGTCTGTCCGGAGCTGCAGCAGCTGCCCACAGTAAAAAACCAAAATTCTTCTTTTTTTAACCCATATTAAAAATGACGGGATGTTATAGTGTGCGAAGGACTGATATCGCGAAGGGGAAATTTTTTGCAAATTTTTCAACTTTTAAAAGCTCCAAAACACGTTTTAAAATCTAAAATTACATAATAAAGATAATAATAAAAATAAATAATAAAATTTAAATAAAACAAACATTGTTTGAATTTGTTTCGTTTCTAGTGCCGCCCCCAAGAGCTGCCGCCCTAGCCGTGCCTATTTCCTAGTGGGAAAAGATGCCCCTGGGTATGTAATAGGTAGTAACATGAAGTACTTGACGTAAGTCCGTACTAATGTTAGCTCCGGGTTTGACGGAAAGTTTGTATGAAATACCATCCATAAAATAATATAATAATATAATAATAATAATTATTATTATTTATTATTATTATTATTATTTTTTTATTATTATTATTATTTTTATTATATTATTAATTATTTTTTTATTTTTATTATAATATATATATTTTTAAGTATCTTTACGGTAAATAATCAGGGCACAAGTATTATAGAAAATATCTTTTAATCCCGACGTTTCGGAAAACTGGGTTTTAAAACGTCGGGGTTTAAATTTTTTTTTCTATAATACTGTGCTGATTATTTACGTAAAGATATTTAAACTTTAAACCCTTGGTTTCACGAAAGCTTAGACAATACATTTTATATATATTATATATTATATATATTTATATATATATATATACTATATATACTATATATATATATATTATGTTTTTTCATACAAACTCGGTCAAAACCGTAGCTAACATGTTGTACGACTTACGTCAAGTACGTCCATGTGTACCTATATTACATTCATTATTACTTTGTCTTAACTCTAAAATAAGTCATTTATACAATAGTTTGTAGATGATATTTTCTTTCTACTGTGCTGTTTATTTTTATTTTTATTATTATTTATAATATTATTATTTATTAATTATTATTATTATTATTATTATTATTATTATTATTATTATTATTATTATTATTATTATTATTATTATTATTATTATTATTGTTTTATTGGATGTATTTCATACAAACTCGGTTAAAACCGGAGCTAACATGTTGTACGGACTTACGTCAAGTACTTCCATGTGTACCTATTACATACATTATTACTTTTGTCTTAACTCTAACTAAAATAAGTCATTTATTATTATTATATTTATTATTTTTTATTATTATTATTATTATTATTATTTATTATTATTATTATTATTAATTCACATTTTAAACTTTCGCGGCCCGTTAATATTAAATCAAACGTGTATGAGTTTCTGGTTATTTCGCCGCGTCGCGAGTGAACATTATACGTATCTCGACGTTTCGTTACCTCTGTGGGTAACATATTCATGAGAACTAAGGCTGATTAGTTAGTTTCAGGCTCAGCCGAACACTCCTCCGTGGCGGTGTCTTCTGATTGGATGGGGTGGCACACGGGGTGGAGTGGGGGTAGTTTTCTCCCCTGGTTGGAGAGGATGACGTCAACACTTGTTGTTTTTGTTGTCGTCGATGTAGTTGTAGCTGCGGTTGTTGTTGTTGTTGTTGTTCTCTGTGTTGTTGACGTTGCTGTTGTAGTTTTTGTAGTTCCTTGTGGCGTCGGGATGCTAGTTTGATGACTGGGGCCGAGGAGTTACTCAGTTTATAGACGCCTACGTCACCGTTGAAGTTGTTAGGTGACTTGGCTATTTCTATTGACTCCCTGATTAGGCGTGGCCATAGGGCAGGTTCGTTCGGCAGGTTCCCATCCAATCGGAAGACACCGCCACGGAGGAGTGTTCGGCTGAGGCTGATACAAACTGATCAGCCTCAGTTCTCATGAATATGTTACCCACAGAGGTAACGAAACGTCGAGGTACGTATAATGTTTACTCGCGACGCGGCGAAATAACCCGAAACTCATACACGTTTGATTTATTATTATTATTATTATAATAATTTTATAATTTTTAGGAATGTTCTGTGGTACATGGTCTACTCATATAAGTTCACATCATTGGATGAGCGTAGCGAGCGTAGCGAGCGAAGCGAAGATTCCATTTCACTACACTGGAGAAAAAAATCCGGAATGTTTTTTTTTTTTTTTTTTTTTTTTTTTTTTTTTTTTGTATTTTTGTCTGTTTGTTAGCACGATTCCGGCTAAACCAATACTCCGATTGCGATGAAATTTTATTGAGACCTTCGAAATCTCTGAACTTAGAACTGCCACGTTTTTGAGCGCAGTCGAAAGAGAAAGTCTCATAAAAATCGCAATTTTGCGATTTTTTTCGATTTATGAAAAATTTCTTCGATTTATAATACCTACGCGCTTTGTCCGATTGTAATGATTTTTTCACAAGACCTTTATTTTATGAATTTATATATTTCGTGGAAAATTTAGCGCAATCGAAAAATTATTTCTCATGAAAATCGCAATTTTACGTGGTTTTTCTTTTTTAAAACAATTCTTTGACTTATAACACCTACATGCTTTATCCGATTGTAATGATTTTTTAACAGAACCTTAATTTTATGAATCGATATATTCGTGTGAAATTTGAGCACAATCAAATAATTATTTCTTATGAAAATCGAAATTTTACGATTTTTTTCTTTTTTAAAATTACGATTAGTAATTAAAAAAATTAAAAATTAAAGTTTATTTTTTTATTTATATTTAAATAATTACAAAAAAAATCTTTAACTTAGTAATGATTTTTTCACAGAACAGAAAATCCGCATAACACATGGCAGCTCAATGCACCAATTACGCTCATCCAACACGCGGCGGGAAATTAAGCGTTTTCCTAGTATACCAACACACACGTATAATTTTAAAAAAATAACTTTACATGTACCTATATTATAATATATTTTAACAAAATCTATTTGATTATGCGGTTGTCAAGACACAATTGACTTCGAAGCTATGATAGCTTTAGCTATGACCTTTTCTGGCAATCGACAAATTTGTCATTGTAGTTTTTCATTATTGTAGAATGCAATATATTGTCATCGCAATGTTACGTCACATTATTTTATTCCAAATATAGGTCTACATCAAATTCCAAACATGACTCTGACACAGAACACTTTATAGCTTCAGGGTTTGCAAAAGGTGAATTTTCGCAAATTGATCTGAAAATAAATTACGAAAGTTGTGTATTGTGTACGAATTTCTTGGCCACAAATTTCAATTTTTTATGATTTAAAAAATAAAACAACAATTTAAGTATTATGATTTAAAAACTTACGTGTATCTAAATTTCTCCTCTAAAAATGTAATCGGTTAACGGATAATCGATGTACAATATTCATTCTTAATTCAAGTTTGTATAAACTTCTAATTATTTAAAATGAAGTTGTAAATTTCATTAAAAAAATGTCATAACTTCTAACAATCGCTACAAAACCTTGTTATTCACTATAATTTGTAGATAGATATCAAATCAACATTTCACCCCCTAGGACCTTTTCCAAGAAATATTCTAAAAAGTTTTCTTAATGGAAGAGAGATATCAACTTAATGGAAAATTTGTTTTAACAAGTTAGGCATTTTTTAAAACTGTTCACAATCAAAAATACAAAAAAAAACATTTCATAGGTTTTGTTCCACCCCAAAATACAATTTTTCTTTCAATATAAAAATCAAACCAAAAATTACAAAATTAAACTCTGTGGCTACTGTTATTATAGTAAAGTCACGTTTTCATCCAATATAATATTATATTAATTTTGGTGCCACGTTTCCAGATCATCTTTTCCATTTGACGAGACAGCATCACCGGCCTACGAGATCATGGGAGTGTTCAATATCACAGAAACTTTGTGCGGCTTTTACTTAGCAAATGCTTCTATGTTGTCAGTGATAACGCAATTCATACATCTGGGAGTACTTTTCAAGATCCTCTCTAACAAATTCCGTAACATACGTGACATTGCGATGGAACGCATTCTAATTAAGAAGTCTAGAAGCCTCGAGGAATCTTACGCCAGGATACGAGACTTAACTGGTAATAACAGAGAAGACCAAAGGGTAACTAGATTTGAGGCAGAGGTTGGTGAAGGCAGTGAAGCTTCACGTTTATTGACTTGGGATGTTGTTGCTATCGCCTCGCATAGGGCAGCGTTTAACCTCCCTGGTTCCCTACCTGACAGTCACGTGACCTCGATGGGAGTGACCCAGACTTCTACCTCCAGACAACCGGTCATTCAAGGGAGGACAACAACGCAAGGAAAAGAAGTTTGCTTTACTGAAGAAGAAGTCAATCAAGAAATGAAACACCTGTTGAAGAATTTTGTCCAGTTTCATCAGGAGTTATTGAGGTAAGTCCACTCTCAACAATACAACTTTGTCTGAAATTACTTTATTCGTTGTTCCTTTACTTGATAAAAAACCATGTGTTACAGATTGACGAAAGTTCTGCAGTCAGTCTACGAGTTCTTGTGCATTACATTGTCTGGTGTTAATGTCCTCATCTATGGTGCAACTTTACTCATGTTAGAAGTGAGTTTTTCAGTGCTATGTTTTTGTATTATATATTCGTTAATCCCAATGAGGTATGAATAATGTTAGGAGGCAGCATGCGTTATCTGTGGCTGTACAAATTAACGTAGCCGTTTTGAACGTCTCTGATCGAGTTTTTCGCAGTATTTACTGCTTCTTGTTCATGCCGACCAATATGGAAGCCACCTCGGCCAAAATGGTGGCACTGAAACAGCTGGTATTAAATTTAATAGATTGATAATAACTCTTGTATTAATATGAGAATGAATTATAAATTGGTGTAATGTAATTTTTGTTCATGTGCGCCGTTTTTGTTTGTTTTGGAAAGTTCATTGCTTAAAAATTAACTTTGACAATACCGACGATCTTGCTTTGGGTAAGAGGCTCTCGCCAACCACCAATAAACGTTCAAAGTGGCTACTATTTGATGACGCCTTAATTATTTATACCTGCTTCGTTAATCCGAGCTATAAATACCAACATAATCGGAAATAGAAGAGCAGACATACCTTTGGGTTTCTAGTGGTCATACCAACGTGGTCAATTTACACGATCACACAACTAAATATTTAATAACTATTACTCTCATGCTACAAACCTCAATGCTAGTTGTGTTTCAGAGTTCTTAAGACGAGCAATCTTACTCTGCTAAGAGTTCCAATATTAATCTCGGGCAAGTACTTCAGATTCAATGCCAAGATAATCTGACTTTTACTAAAAGAAAGCTCTTGAAGGGATAGATTGAGTTTAGACGTGATATTTGCGCGGTATTTATGAAATAATATGGCTGCCAAGCTCTCCTTCAAAAGTCTTCGGCTGTGAATGCTGTGAGATAATATAGAAGTTGAGCCAAGCTTTTTATTCTTTCTCCCTAGTTTCGCTTTGAAAATAAGTACGATCATTTCACCTGTTAACGAGCGCCAAGCCAACGAATTTTGTGGTAAATTAGTAAAATATTTAAACTCGAAATCATAAAAAATTGCTTGGCCATGAACCAAATTCAATGGCCAAGCCATTTAATTCGCAAGGCAATATGGCGCATATGTGGAAGGGTAGAATGAGCTTGGCCCATTTTTGGATCTAATTTCTTTTGAGTGTGTAAGGTTTGGCTGTATTATTACAAGTTTTTGTTATGTGTGTGATCTCATCACTTTTTCAAGTTACATTGCAAATTAATTGTTGGTTGAGCGCAGCGAGCGAAGCGAAGATTCCATTTCACTACACTGGAGAGAAAAAATCCGGAATGTTTCTTTTTTTGGTATTTTTGTCTGTCTGTATGTTAACACGATTCCGGCTAAACCGATATTCCAATTGTGATTAAATTTTCTGGAGGCCCACGAAATCTCTGAACTTAGAAATGACACTTTTTTGAGCGCAATCAAAAAATTATTTCTCATGAAAATCGCAATGTTACGATTTTTTCTTCTAAACCTTTCTTCGACTTAAAATAACTACATGCTTTATTTGATTGTAATGTAATTTTCACAGAACCTAAATTTTACGAATTAATATATTCGTGTTAAATTTGAGCGCAATCGAAATATTATTTCTTATAAAAATTGCAGTTTTACGATTTTTTTTAAATTTTTAAAACATTTCTTTGACTTATAACACCTAAATGCTTTATCCGATTGTTATGAGTTTTTTAAAAACCTTGATTTTATGAATTAATATATTGACGTGAAATTTGATCGCAAAATTAAAATAATTTCTCATGAAAATAGCAATTTTACGCTTTTTTTCGTTTAAAAAAATTACGCTCATTGAACAACGAGCCTGAAAAAGCGTTTGCGAAGCTTCCTAGTTAAAATACAATAATTTTATCGAAGTTGATAAAATTTCTATGGAATTACCAATCAACAATAGGATGTTAAATATCTAGGGGCCAAAAGGCTTGCTTTTTGTAAACAATGTAATCAATCATTGTCAAGTAACTATAGTTACTTGTTGATTATGCTTATATTGAAACCTTTATTTGGATTGATTATGCTTATATTGTCAATGTCCATGTAAAATATGAACGTTGTAGCCCCACCCGTTTGGTCAGAATCGCGAGCCGATTGAAACTGACGAATAAGACCGTAGCAGTAGCTAGCAGTAAGTAACTAACATCCTCAAAGTGATTTTGAGCATGTTTCAAGCCATTTTTTCACAAAGAGGAAATGCTCGTATCCCAACCAAATTTGGCATGTGTTGTCAGGTACCTAAATCCTCTTGTTTTTGATAGTTTTCAAGTTCACATATTATTTCATGACGGCTGGGTGACACTTCGAAATCACCCCAACTCTGCTTGCTGTATAAGGTGCCTGAGTGTGGCGCACCGCGGCTTGGCTGCGGTGCCCCAACGGGTACCTAGATAATAACTATTGTTATATATTTGTTTTTATATTGTTGCAGCAAGAAGAAGTTGGGATTTACGAAGTTATTATTATGCTGATCTCCTTTGAAGCTGTGTTCGTATTCCTTATGGTAAATCTGCTGAGCAACTTTATATCAGACCAGGTAAGTCAGAGTCAGTTGCTTTACAAGGAATAACTTCGGTAGTGGTGGTAGGGACGGGAGGGAAAGGGGGGTGGACAATATTAAGAGGGGGTCGGGGTTTGCCTCAAAACTCTTGCCATCTATATACAATCATTTTCTTATGTTTAGACTAAAAAATCCCACTCGAACACCGAAGTTAAGCAGAATCGGGCGTGGTCATGGGTAGAGTGGGTGACCGCTCTACCCTGAAACTCACGTATACCGCTGGTTAGAGCAGATGGAGGGTTCGAAAGCTAGTGTAACGGCTTCGTTCTCCTTGACGTCTGCTCAGCAGTCCGGGTTAGTGGAGGAACCTATATGACTGTCAAAGTTACACCGTCCTTTCGGATGGGACGTAAGCCGTTGGTCCCCTTGGTACTTTTCGAAAGGAGTAGGCTACGTGCCGGTACCGGATTTCCCCTCCTCCCTTCTGTTCATACTTCAGCCTCATCTATCACCACTCATCGTCTCGATTAGCCAAAGTGCATAAATATGAGACGTTAAGCAATATTCAATCAATTAGACTAAAAAAAGCAACAAAAAGGATTACCATGTTAATGATTGGTAACCACTAAAAATTTTACTCGATAAACGAACTTATTTTACATTCCATTTAAATATGTATTGTGTATGATATGCACTTTTCACATTGTCAAAGCAGTTTAAACCTGGGAATGACAAATCTTTTTGATTGTATCTTTTGTAGGGCCTATAAAGAATTCTACGATTATTTTCTTTTTGAGGTTCAAACACAACGTTCGTACTGGCTCTTAAGAAATTTAATATTCGTTGGACCTAATAAATTAAAGACGTAATTTTCCCCAAAAAAGTCATACCCTAGTGAAATGTAAGAGTACGATTAAATAATGAATCAGCATTATTATAAATCCTACAAGACATTGATTATCCACCAAGTGTCTAATAAATTATACTTAGCGTAAGAATGTATAAACAAAGTTTAGTTGTACTAATGGACATTTCAGGTGAATTTAAGTGACATCCTTGATCCCTTTATTGTGACAAAGATATAGCTAGCCTTTCCCATATAACACTCAATATTATATGAATATTATAACAATGTATTCTTAGACATTTCAAATATTGATACAATATCAAGTTACTTTTTAACAATATTATTACGAATTCATAATGTCCGTCAATCCAACTAAAAAATATGCTTTACACAATATCGCAATAAATATTGTGCGGATATTGTAATATATTTCGCCAAACATCAAGCAATATTTTTTTCCATTTTTGGATATTCGTTTTTGGTTCACACAATATCAAGCATTATATTCGAATTATGTTCACACACCTGCTCTGCTAAACCAGTGTTGTGGCCTGCCAGTTATACACACCAGTTACTATTCACTTACATTAGTGAACTAAGCACATGTGGTGTTTTCCGACACAAAGCTTAACTGGCACATACCACATAATGTGTGTTTGTAGCTTAGTTTTAACAAGTATAGATGGAATAATACAATACAATTTTGCTTGTCACACATTGTAATGCGAATAAACGATGTGAGGTTAGGTGAGTCTAGTTTATCTCAACGTGTGTTGCTAGATCTTGTCACTGTTTAAAAAAGCAATTTTGAAATCCAAGATTGAAGTTAGACAATTCACTCACTCATCTCAGCGGTATTAAATCCCTCTGCGGATATTTATTATCAAGCTAAGTCATGTTAAACACAACAGCCATAAGTACACGTCTTCCTCTCCTGACGACCGATCGTCGAATGAGAACAGACAGGATGGGACAAGCTACCCCACGCCACAAAAACCGTTGAGATTTCAAATTTTTAAAGAAGAATATCATTACGATATTGTAGGGATATTGTTGAAAACGCCAGGAAAAAAACCCGTTGGGATTTCAAATGTTAAAACAACAATATTCTATCGACATTGTAGAGATATTTGATGAAAAAAAAAGAAATTGAAAGTACTGAACCTCCCGAAGAATATTGTACAAACGTGTATACAACATCAATATCCAGACATGATCACGAGCACTTAAATTGAATATACATAAAATACTGAGTGTTATGTGGGTAGTGATAAGGCATTGAGCAATGATTTCCAAGTCTGTGATTGGATAAAATTCTCGCCCCTAGAACATTCAGAGATTATGTTTCATGTTAAAGGTGTAGGCGAGGAAGTTTATGTGATTGATTGAGCGCTAAGCGTGTGATTGGCTATCAGATCTCTTGTTCCAGGCTGCAGCTGTGGGCGATGCGATCTACTCGTGTGATTGGCTAAGAGCCTCGCCCAACTAACCAATCAGATCTCTTGTTTCAGGCTGCAGCTGTGGCGATGCGATCTACTCGTGTGATTGGCTAAGAGCCTCGCCCAACTAACCAATCATATCTCTTGTTTCAGGCTGCAGCTGTGGGCGATGCGATCTACTCGTGTGATTGGCTAAGAGCCTCGCCCTTTTAACCAATCATATCTCTTGTTTCAGGCTGCAGCTGTGGGCGATGCGATCTACTTGTGTGATTGGCTAAGAGCTTTGCCCAACAAACCTCAGTTATCTTGTTATAGG
>JAMZAV010014868.1:0-13952 GCA_024449915.1 Sweltsa coloradensis | reverse complement strand
CGGGTACCCAAATCGCTCGTAGATTAAGTAAACCTTGCAATATTTTCACGTATTTTGAACTGGCTATGTTTACCATGGTAGGCCCTTTTGCCACAGACGATGGACTACACTGCGTTATATGCATTTCAAAACATGTTTAATTATTTTTGAAATACAATCTAGAAATTACAAAATCTTTCCCGACCAGGGGATTGAACCCACTTCTTTCACATTTCGGCTACAAGGGCGGCTTAGCCAACTAGATTAGGGAAACGCCAAAGTCGTAGTTAGACGAGTGAGGGAGTCATGTGGTGAGTACCCGGGAACATTTGCATTTAAGTTTGATAATTATATTCGTATAAATAATAGTTTTTTAAAGTTAAGTTGGTATACGGGGATGGTCGCGTCAACTGTAAGGTCATAATGCACCTCTCTAGCCTATGATAGGCTAGGTAGGTCTAAGGTAGGGGGAAGAAAAGTAATGTAACCGGGTACTCAACACATGGCTCACTCACTCGTTTAACAACGACTTTGGCGTTTCCCTAGTAAAATAAAAAAGTAATTAATACACACTACCATATCTATAAACTTGCAAACAATTACTTAAAACATTAGCTGACAACTAATCTAAAAGCTCATGCTGCCTTCTGCAGCAGTTTATATAGTTGTGGTGGGCACAGGTGCCAGGCAAATAAAACTGATTGTAACCTAGTTTAATAATGTATTTCCTTGTTCGTAGACAACCACGATTCAATGAGCAGTGATAGTTGGTGAATAGCTACGCAAGACTCTCCGGCGACAGTCCCGTTTGTCTGCCCACCCACAAGACTTCAGAAGATTCTCGCCAGACAAGTTCGAACTACTTCAAGCGGAGACCCAACTTACCTCCGAAGTTGTGCGCAGCTGCGTTTAGAGGTGAGTTAACTGAACACCTAAGTCGCCTCAATACCTGTATTGTCAAGACTATAGTCTGTTGTGCGTTGATTATCTTATTAAATTTGACTTCCAATCGTTTAATTTGAAATTGGCCATTGAAAGATTTTCCCAAAATACAAATTCTTAGTGTTGTAAAATTTCCACTTTTTTTTTAATTTTCCAGAAACATTTCCGGAAATATGACCCGAAGTATTTCTAGGAAATATTTATTTCAGCAAATTTCCGGGAGAATTCTAATAAAAAAAAATCAGTTATATAACTGAGTGGGTAGACTCTAAATAAAATTTATTTATTTATTTATTTAATAGGTAACAGAGGTAGTAGGCAATTCCAAGCTTCATTTGAATTCATACTTCATCAAATATCAAAGATCAAATAATAGTAGGCCTTTCTGTTCATACTGCCTTGGTTGGTCATCTTTGAAATTTAATGCGGGAAAATTTGAATGTGCAAATAGTATGAAGTTGTAGGCAGCAGTAGTACTGTCCCATAAAGTAATAAAATAAAGTACACTGTTCCTCTTAACATTATTTACTTTATTTTGTGAAATAATTAATTATTTTTTCACGGATTTTTTTAAATATTTCCGAAAATATTATTATTTCCGATTTACATCCCTACAAATTCTAGAAACTTCTTACAGTCAACGTGCTCTTTGTTTATTATGCTTTAATTTGTTTACAACTTTGAGAATGTCATACTCATGAAACCTGTTCTTTGTTTCCAGCTGCTGCCGACTGTTGTCGCCACAGCACGCAGTCTTCCGTCCGCAGCCACCCTAGAGCGCTCCTTCACTGTACCCTGACCCAAAATCTGAGGCATCTCAAGCAGATTTCTCACCAGATCACCAGACTTCTTCCTGGTAAGTTTCAACAACATGTTGAATCTTGCATTATAATATGTTGATAGTAAATCTTCTTTAGTATAATATGTTTTTGCTAATTTTAAAATGTATTCTTCAGACCCTTCAGACTCAGTACACTACTCATTATTAAAAATGTTCTTTGGTTACATAGGACTTTGATGTCAAATTCGACTGAATTGATAACAAGGGAAAGAGCTTCATCTTCTCAAGTTTAGCTCAAGTTCCACAATAACCAAAATCTCTCTCAATCTTCTCAAAACCCAGACACTACTCCCACTCTGTTGGTTCCGCTTCATCGACGACATCTATGCTATATGGACCCATGGTGAAGAATCATTCGCCATCTTCCTAGAGGAACTCAACACCTTCTCCTCTCTACGCTTCACATGGGAAATCTCTAAGCACCACGTCAACTTTCTGGACGTTGACATCGAGCTCCGCAACGGACATCTCGAAACCAGCGTCCATTTCAAGCCGACCAACAGCCAGCAATATCTACACTATGACAGCTGCCACCCCAACTATACCAAACAAGCACTACCCCACTCACTAGCCACACGAGGACGGAGGATCTGTTCTAACGAAGAGGACCTAGCAAAGTATTGCCACCGCATTGCGAATGCCTTTGTTGCCCGGGGATACCCTCGCCATAAGGTCCTAGATCGGATTCACCGTCCCAGTGTACAGCGTACTCCGCCGAGCAACCAAATCATCCCGCTTGTCACCAAGTGGCACCCAGGCCTACAGGCACTCAACGGGATCTTAAAACGAGGAGCACATATTCTTAAAGCATCGGCCCTCACCAACGACTTGGCCCTGAACATGCCGCGCCGAGTACATAGGCCTAACCACTAATTCCCTGAGCACCAGGATGAACGGGCATAGGCAGGACACTGTCAGGAAACTTGAACTAAAACCGGTGGCACAACATGCAGGAACCCACAACAGGGACTTCAATGACTGCTACACAACGAGGGTTGTTAAGTCATTACCCCCATCCTGCAACGAGGAACACTTAAGACAGTGGGAATTAGCGCACCAAATAGTCACCAGCTCGCGCAAAAAACCTAACCTCAATCTAAGATAGGCCTAGGCCCTCCCTCTTAAACCACCTGACACCTCCCACTTGTTGCACCGCCACCTTCACCCACCCTCACCCCCAACAGCGCCTTGTAATATATTGTAAATATTTTTAAATTTAGTTCTTCTCTAACGGTCGGTGACCAAGGCCGCGTTGGCCAAACATACGACATTGTGTATCTTGTTTTGTAAATATTTATGTTAACCAGCCAGTTTCACGCAGCTGCCCATCTCGTTTAAGGTAAGCTGTTGGTCTCCTTTCTTCTTTCCCAAACCACAAACAATAACCAAAATTAGAAATTCAAATAAACAAATTTATGTGTCAAATCTTTTTCGAGGTGGAAGCTGAAAGCCACACTGAAATTAAAAATAAATACATTTACAAACTAGCATAATAAAACAGATTGAACATTACTAGTTGTCTCGATGACCCTCTAAATTATTGCAGAAGTCAAAATTCCTCAGCTTAAGAGGTTCCTGAAGGTTTATTTGTGGTAGTATTTCCACTGACACAATTCTATTGAAATCTTGTGATTCTTGTGCTCCGTTTACTTCACTGCAAACGTACAAGTTAAAATCTTGCATAAAGCTTCCAATTCTTGTTACGTGTAGCCTCGCCTCTTGTCATGGATAACCAACTCCCTTTAAAGTTGGTAGAGATGTACCTGTTGCACTCATCCCCAAAAATAATATACTAAACACGTTTTACTGTATCATGTTCAGTTTGAATGTCTATATTTGGAAATGTACTGGTACTGTTGTGTGGCTCATTGTTCCTGTGGTTTTATTCTTGCTGATCAATTTGCCGTTTGGTTAGATTATCTCATCATAGTACAGAAGCTCTGTTCTGTAGCTGCTCTAGAACTCGAATGTGCTAAACATTTTGAGTACAGGCAAGCCACACATATCAAAAGTTTAGTCTCGAAATGCTGAAAAAGTTCTGCCCGGTGTCCACTTTGACAGTCCAACCGGAAGTCGATTGTTGTTGTTATTGTAGTTGTCGATGTCATTTACACAAAGCTGAATACAATCAATTTCTAAAGATCTACAAAGAATCCATCAAACATGCCAAGGGGCTGTTTTACAGAACATGGGTTAACAACGCAAGCAACAAAGGCAGAGCCACATGGGACGCTGTAAACCTTTTGACTCAAGGCCCAAAGAAGCACGTCAATATTAACATTAAGCATGAAGGGAAACTGCTAACCAACCCTGTGGATGTAGCAGAGACACTAAACGATTTTTTCATCAGCGCACCTCGCTTGCTGCTGGATAGTCAGACTACACCTATCAGACCTATCACTGATCCAGAACCACTCGAAAACACGCAGCAGTCCTCCATGTTTTGGATACCCATCACCTGCCACGAAGTGCAAGATACAATCTGCTCGTCAAAGGCCAAATCTTAAACCCGGCCCAGATGGTATCCCCATTGTTCCCTCTTAAGGCATGCGCATTACAGGTTTCCGGTGTGTTAGCTCACATATTTAACGCATCTTGGAACAGGGCATTTTCCCTGCTGGAATGAAAGTGAGCAAGACCATAGCTTTACACAAGAAAGGAGATAAGACTGATGCTAATAATTTTCGACCAATCGCTCTCTTGTCATGTGTCTCAAAAATTTTTGAAACCCTAATAAAAAAACGACTTGTATGCTATCTCGAAGGTAACAATATCTTAGCCACCAACCAATTCGGTTTCAGAAAAGGTTTGTCCACGACCCGTGCTGTCACAACCTATATACATGGTATCCTGGACTCCCTGGAGGCAGCCGACGACAATCTAACCATTTATTGCGACATGTCTAAAGCATTTGATTTAGTTCACCATGAAAAGCTGCTTTTGGTAATGGAGACTTATGGCATTCGGGGCGTTGTACTCAACTGGTTTCGATCGTATCTAAGCGGCAGAAGTCAGTTCGTTGAAGTCACCAGCCAGATCGATGGACGTCAACGTGTTTCCAGGTCAACCAATAGGGTGATCAACATGGGGGTTCCCCAGGGCTCCGTCTTGGGCCCCATCATGTTCATTGTTTATATTAATGATCTTCCTGGTGCAGTCCCTGAAGCTATTGTGATTATGTTTGCGGACGATTTCACCATCTCGCTAAGGAAGCCGAAAAGCGATGCTTTGACCGAAATGGCCAATCAAGCCACTTGCCGCATTTCCAATTGGATAAGCAGGAAGAGCCTTGTTATGAATGCAGAGAAAACTCACCTTATGTCTATTCATCCACGTCAAGCTACCAGGACACCAACTGTATTTCCAGTTTGGCTAAATGGCATTCTATTGTCGCAGTGTGACGAGCTCGACTTTCTTGGTCTCTGTATTGACAACAGCTTGGATGGCAATCTCATACAGACAAATTAGCTAGTAGACTGAGCAGAGCTTGCTATGCAATTAGGTCATTAGACAATGTATCTCACTTGAAGCAGCACTTTGTGTTTACCATGCCTACTTTGAATCGCTTATAAGATACGGCATATTACTATGGGGCTCTTCTTCTATTCGCAATTTTAATAAGATTTTTATCCTTCAAAAAAAAGCAATCAGAATTTACTTCAAGTTAGCAATAGGCAATCATGTCGGCAGTTTTTTTATCAACTAAATATCTTAACAGTTGCCAGCCTTTACATCCTGGAAGTCGCCTGCCACATCAAGTCTAACCTGGGGAGACTCAAAATTAACAGCAACATCCACAGCCATCACACCAGAAATCGTGAGAATGTACAAGTCCTGCCTCGCAGATTAGAGTTAACTCAAAAGAGTCCAGACTTCCTCGGCGCAAAGATTTTTAATATTCTTCCTAAACATATTACCGAAATTGAAAACTCACGCGATTTTAGGAATACTTTAAAAAACTTTTTAACCACAAGGGCTTTTTACAGCATTAATGACTTATTTGAACACTAACCTTGTGCCAGTCAGTTCTTCTCTTATCACCATTTTATTTTATTTTAAGCATGTTCATCTGTATCTGTGATAGCCATCTGTGTTAGCTCAAAAGCGAATTCGAATGTAATTTTAATTGTATTACCGTGTAAGCTAATGCTTTACTGTAAATGTTTACTGTAACCAATAATTTGCTGACCATGTACCATGTATAAGTGTTATCACACATAATACCTATGTACAATAAAGAACTGAACTATGAACTATAACTATGAACCTTTTTGATGGAATATTCATTCTACACTATAAATTAAAAATGCACAATTCTTTTTTTATTGCGTCTTAGTAAGTGCAATTTATAAGATTTAACAAAATAAAATCAAAATTTATTTTTTATTATTTAAAATCTAAGATGGACGGCAAAAGAATAGTTTGTTATTTATTCGTGGATTTGATTATATTTCTGTTTCTACGCGTTTCTGCAGATTGAGCTACCGAGTGTTATTTGATTTAAAAATATTAAAATTTAAAATGTTTCTGAGTAGATTTTTGCAGAGGCTTATAGTAAGATCTCTCTTATCCGATCTCCTCTTATTCGATGTTCCGTGTTAACCGAGCCGCCAAAAAAAAAAAAAAAAAAAAAAAAAAAAATTAAAGTTTTAAATACGTAAATAAAACATAGAAATAATTACAGACGCCGCGCCGCACTTTTTTAAATGTACTCGCATACATTTGTAGGCATGCCTTACGAGTGAGTGCAAAGAAGATAGATCGGCGATATATCTCGACTTTCGAGCAGTGTGCATCAGTGTACTGAGCGTATAGAGTTCAGTGGTCAGTGTGCGTCGGGCGCATCGCCGGTAAGCGTCAGTGCCACCCACTGAGCATATAGAGGTCAGTGTGCGTCGCGCGCCTGCGCGTGCGCATACGATCCAGCCATCTCACACACAGCTGTTCAAAGATGGTCGTTGTGGAACTAGATGCAATCATGTTTCAAACCGATTCACAAAATTCGTAATCACGACGCATTGAATTGTTATTCCTGGGCTTATCTTATTTCTTTCCCAGACTTATCTTGCGTCGTGAGCTTCAGCGCGGGCATAGTAGTGAGAGGTTTTCCCACATGAGAAAGAGAGCTAGGCCTAGGCCTATGTTTGCATTGTAGGCCTGCCTACTGCGTCGAGTTTAGGCCTAGGCCTAGGCCTAGGCCTAGACATACGTTTTTATTACGACATGTAGGCCTAATTGTGTACGTGTGTTCGTGAGCTTGAATTACAAGCTATTAAATCATTTAGTATACCCTGTATGAAGTGTATCGTGTGTATTTTATGTTCCTTTATCCATTACATGTGTCATATATCATTTTACCACATCAGGCTATGCTACGAGAGCAAATAAACAATTGATCCGCGCCATCCGAGTTTTTCGCAAATCCGAGGTGCCCCCGGTCTCATCCAACTCGGATAAGAGAGATCTTACTGTATATCCTTGGATCACCTGTTCTTTAGTATATGCCCAGTCATCATGCCTTATGTCATGATTTTATAAATAAAGTGAATTATTCCTTGGTTCTCCAGCTATGCCGCAGGACTATAAGTAATAGGCCGCCATGTTGGATTTTGTTAGCTTTTGTATGCCCTAATCAGTTTGATATTTTATTCGCGACATTAAATAAATTTTCAAAAAGGTTTTATTCTTTTTATTTAGCCGTAATTTTTTTAAATCAAATTTTAGCCAATGTATGCTAAATAAGTAAAAATATCACATAGGTCAAAAAATGGGGACCCCTTTTTGGGGGCCACCCCAAAACTGATTATCGTCATTTTCATTAGGATAAAATATTTTGCGTTTATCTATAACAGTCGTCTTAAAA
Organism: Sweltsa coloradensis; assembly: GCA_024449915.1. Lineage (NCBI taxonomy): Eukaryota > Metazoa > Arthropoda > Insecta > Plecoptera > Chloroperlidae > Sweltsa > Sweltsa coloradensis. Next base: position 6,327 of record JAMZAV010014868.1, on the reverse strand, counting down.
TAACAGACAAAATATTGATCTCTAAAATCAATTGGCCCCCATTTTGTTTTTTAAATTTACATTTTTTTCGCGAATGTAAAACCGTATTGCTACAAAATTTTTTATGGTATTACCCAAAAATTGGTTTTGAAAACCAGTAAAAAAAATAATCAAAATTAAAAAATTAAGATCTCGCTGGGGACACTCTATGGAATTTTCCACTTTTTAGGCTCCCCCAAAAATTTTTCTTTACACTCATACCTTCTAACTGGAAATTTTGTTGCCTTTTATCACTTATTGCCTATTTTTTCTGCTTTTTTCCCCTGAATATAAAAATAAAAATTTTGGGATCAAAACAGAAGTAACTTAAAATTTTCATATCTGGGGTCATTCGAGAGATATTTCAAAATGTTTGTGGTGTTTCACGGTTTAAAATCAGAAAATTTTTATTTGGAACATTTTTTTGTCGTGTTTCCTTTTCCCTAAATTATTCGTAAAAAAACTACCAAAAAAAAACTTTCCCCCAAAAACCTATTGATGGTTCCCGACCTTTTTTTGTACTAAATACGAAAAAATTTTTGGTTTTATTTTTAAAATCTTAAAAAATCTAGGTGCCCTTTGGGGCCCGCGTAAAAGCCGCGGCCTACACCTCAACCCCCTTATACAGCAATAAGTTAGGGGGATTTCGAATGTCACTCAGCCATCGTGAAATGGATGTGAACTTAAAACTACAAAATCAAAGGGGATTTTTTACCCGACAAACATCCAAATTTTTTGGGGGAGAGCATTCCTTCTTGGGGAAAAATGGCTGAAACATCTCAAAGGTGTTAGCTACTGCTACGGGCGAATTCGTCAGTTTCAAAAACGGCCCCGATTCTGACCAAAAGGGGGGGCACAACGTTCTTTAGCGAGCGTCTCCCCGACTCTTAGGCTGAATGTGTTTGTTTTTTTCCTGTTACTTTTCGGTACAGGTCGCACCCTTTCTCTGATCGACCTGAAATTTTTGCACACATTACAACCACCAGGCGGGTTTCTGTATAGTTTTTTAACAAAACCGATCGTTGGGTTTTAAAAAATAAAAAAAAAAATAAAAAAATAAAAATGTTTTCGACGTTATATATTTTTTCAGGGTCAATAAGACAACATTTCCCCCCTATTTTTTAAAAATTTTTAGCTAAAACGGTCAAAACCTTAGAGTGTAATAGAAAAATTTTAACAAAAGTAACGTTACCTGGCAACGAAAAAATCTCACTGTGCACTGCCACCTAGAAGTAAACAAAATACTATCGGGAACAGTGTATTATTTGTTATCAAAAGTTAAAAAGTTTTTCCTAAAAAAATGATGTCAAAGGGCCTCTAGTCGGGGATTTTATCCTTCTCTCCTATTTTACAAATTTTCAGCAAATCGGCAAGAACTTAAAAACTTTTGGTATTTTAAAATTATGGGAATGTCTCTCGGTCGTTTTGACGTACCGGGGCTCTAAAAACGCGACGGGGACTTTAAAATTTTTTCCCAGTATTTTACATGGACATTAAGGAATATGATATAGGGTCTTTTTAAAAAAAAAAGTTGAAAAAGTTTGCTGGAAGGCTTGCAAAAAAGGTTTCAATATAACCTTTTAAGAAATCAAAAAGTTACTTGAAAATGATGACTACTTTTTACAAAAAAAAAGTTTTGGACCACTAGAATTTTACATCATATTATAATTGGAATACCCTAGAAATTAAAACAACTTTTATAAAATTAATATTTTAACAAAAAATTTTGCGTGAAATTGAAAAAAATAATGAGACACACACATAAAAAAACTTTTAAAAATACAGCCAAACCTTACACACTCAAAAGAAATGAGATCTAAAAAAGGGCCAACTCTTTACCCTTCCACATTTGCGCATTTTTAAATTTTCATGAACGTACATGTCCCATAACAGTATCCTCAAAAAAGCTTGTCAAAATAAATTTGCATGATTTACTTTAAAAATTTAAATCAAAAAAAAAAAGAACTTGATGAACTTTTACGTTTAAATAAATAATTGCAAATTCTTTTTTCCCCCAAAGTTTTTAAAGGGATGCTGTTAGGGGAACTGTAGTTTAAAATTAAGAATGCGCAAATGTGGAAGGGTAGATGACTTGGTTTTTTTTTTGGATCTCATTTTTTTGAGTGTGAAAGGGTTTTGGTGTTTTTTTCAAGTTTTTGTTTATGTTGTGATCACACTTAAACAAGACCAAAAAATAAATAAAAAATTGCGCATTTTTTTTTTATGTGTGGGAATATACCATCAAAAAGGTTACAATGTGAAAATGTATCTAAAATACAAAAACAAAAATCAAAAAGGGGGTTTGTGGGGCTCGTTGGTCTTGTGGTTAGCGTATCTGCTTCCAATGCGAAGGTCCGGGTTTGATTCCCACCAAAGTCAAAAGTTTTCTAACTTCTGATTTGGACTTAAATCCATATTCTTGTCTTAAGATTTGTAAAAAGGTGATTTTGGAGCTGTCCAGCAAAAGAAGCCTAAAAAATTCAGATTTCGAAAAAGGGCCCCTTTTTGATTCTGGCGTTGATCCCCGGTGTTCGCACTGTCCCCAACTGATTGCTATTTTTCCTTTAAAATATGGATTTTTTGTTGGTTATCGCCACTTTTCCCTCGTTGCGTGGGCCTACAGGTTGGGTTGGGCGGTTTTTATTTACTACCCCCACTCATATGATAACTGAGTGGGTAGACTCTAAAACAATTTATTTTTTTATTAATCGACTTTCCCGGTCGCGGGTGTTTAAGTGGACCCGGGCGGAAACCCTTTTCAGCTTTCGGGAAAAAACTTTTGTATATGTGGCTTGCCTGTACACAAATTGTTAAGCAGAAAAAAAATGGTGGCGACTGCTTCTGGCTTTCCTTAAACGCCGGAAAAAACTGGTACATGCTAGCGATAATTTGAAGCCTAGTACAAAAAAGCCACCCAATTAATAATTGTTGTCTACTGAAAATTTTGTTTAGGTAATCAGTGCGTCTAGGCCATAAATACTTACAAAGAATTAATCGATATCTAACTCTATTTCCAACTTTGAAGTCGGGGAGAGGGTGGGGGAGACCCACCGCATTCTTGGCCCCCCGGGCTTATCGAAGCCTCTCCCCATCTCCCAGTCTTCTTTTTCTTTTTCCCCTGCAAATCTACTTCACTTTCATCTTGACTGTCCTTTTCCTACACCATTGACAGCAAACAATGACCAACAACTTTTTCATTTTGCCCTGTCATAATTAATCTCATTATTATTTTATATTTTTATTTTATTATTATTATTATTATTATTATTATTATTATTATTATTATTTATTGATCGACATCAGACATGTTACATTTATACATACTATTACAAGTTATAGTGTACATCTTCCCAAGGGTTTCTTGTAAAATGTGATAGGTGATATTTGATGAAGCCATCACCCAATCGACAAAAAAAAATAAAAATTTCCATTTCTTTTTCTTGTTCTTATTCTCGCTAAAAAGTAATATCTTTTTCAAAAAATTTAAAAATCAATTAGCTGCCTACCTGCTGCTAGGGGTTGCCAAGTCTCCCGTATTTCCCGGGAATTCCCGTATTTTCCAGTCATTTCCCGCTTCCCGTACAAACCCGACCCGGAACCACTTTTCCCGTATTTCTAAATTGTGTGGAAGGAAGCCTGTGGTCGCAGTGCTGGGTGGCGGGTATAGTCTAGCCCCCACCCTCCCCTCGCCTTCCCCTCCCTACACCCCCCTACAAGACGGCACCCGCGACGAAATTTTAGCAGGCTTGCCGTGCATTGGGGCGGTGACCTTGTTCCCGCCAGTCAATTTTTGTTTATTCACGCTCACGGCTCGAAAATGAGTGACCCCTGGGGATGTAGGGACTCGGTCGATTGATTGGATATTGCTTAACGTCTAGTCGATGACACCACCACGAATACATATACAAACAGTAAAAAACCAAACTTGCTAATAATTTATAATTTCTTTACCTGTTGATGCTTCCTTTTTATCTCAAGCTTTCAGCTAGATTTTTTAAAAAGAGTTCTCATTTAGGTATGTATGTATTATGTATGTATAGTATTTATACATATTATATTTTGTAAACTTCATTAAGTTTAATACTTGTGTAAAACTAAAATTGACTACACGGTGAAAACTGTTAAAAACTGTAACTATTGTTATTTGTTGTTGTCCAAAAAAATTTAAAATTTAAAATTTGGGAAACAAAGTTGTTCAAAAATTTTCTGTTGATGAAGTTTCTTTATATATCCCATTCCCAGCTTGAATAATGTGGGTTTTAACTATAGCTATTCTCAGTCAGAAATGTAATTTTAAAAAGGGCATAGAAATGTTTTAAAAAAGAGATACCTTGTCAAAAAAAAATTTGGGGGCTGCCCCCCAAACCCCCCGACTTTGCCCCTTCTTCCCCTTTGTACCTTCCCTACACTTGGGAAAATTCCCCCGTATTTTCACTTTATTAAAATTGGCAACCCTACCTGCTGCAGAATTTTACCTTGTAAAACTAATTAACACTGCCGAAGATTTAATCCTAAACAAAAAATCAGCAGTAACTATAGACTTCAGGTGGATTTCCTTAGATTTCTGTGCCAAGAAAACTATTGAAAGTTTTTTTAAGTTTCAAATGTGCAATTTGCAATGGCAATTTTCCCAGCTATAGAGGCCTAATTTGACTTGGATCAAATGTAAATCAACCCACTGGAGTGTCAAACCCCCCTCCTGACTTAAGTATGGGTTCGATTCCTGCCACTGACAATCCTAAAGGTTGTTTTTTCTCTTCCTTGTCTTAAACAAATCAACAATTACTTACCTAAAACACAGCTCCCTGACTTAAAAAGTAGTGGGTTCGATTTCCTGCCACTGACATTCCTAACAAATCAACAATGACCTATTTAAACACAGCCCTAACAGACCTTCGTGGTTATTTTTTTTCATTTATTTTTATTATTTCTTAAACACAGGTTTTGGGAATTTCCCAGCTTAAAGCAACTTGCACTTTGCCAAGACGGAATTTAAATTCAATGATTTTCTAAGAGTGCTCTTTTTATAATTCTTTTCTACGATTATTGTTTTCCTTTTATTTCTTAGTGTAAATATACTTCAGATAACCTTTGTTAAGAAATCCATCAGAACCAATGTTTCCTTTGAATTATGCAGGTTAGGAGGAAGGCCTCAACCAATATTAAAGAACCCACAAAATGGCTGTTTTTAGTTATTTAGTACTCAAATTGAAAAAGTGATTTCGGTCCCAATGTAGTTTTGTTAGATCCCATGTCTGAATGGAAAAGATTACAATATTGCGATCAGTACGACTTTTAGTTTCCCGGAATTAATTTAATTGATTCTGCATTTAGAACAGTAAGTACTGATTAAAATATTTAAATTTTTTGTCATAAAGGTTATTACAGTTTCTAAACAAAAGTACATAGGACCTATAAATCACTTTTTCAATTTTGCATAACATTTTGTGAGATATTACTAGTGCCAGGTAATTTTTTTTTCAATATTGGTGTTAATCCTTTCTTGTCAATAAAAATGCATAATGGTATGAAATGAGTGCTGACAAGGGCTAGCCTGTGCTACTTATTGAGGTTGTTTGTACAAAGTCTAATACTGTTACGATTTGTGGTGCAGGAAACTGGGGTGTTCACATTTTGCTGCTAAAACTCTTGGACTGCACCAAAACTTGCGTTTGATCCCAATCTCTCGTTGGGATCTCATCACTCTTGAAATCTGCGCTCCGTTCTCCCCAGTGCATCAACTATGGCGATCACCGAACATCGGTCTTGACCACCAGCTGCACAGCACTTGTAAACACCTCCGAAACAACTACATGCAAAGGTTCTTGCACTAACCCCGAACACTTCTTTTTCAAGGCCGTGGACATAGCCTACATTTGGAATGATATTTACTGTACTACCTGTTCAATATATTCAATGTTGAAATCATGCTGTTGTGTTTTACTACTTTTTGTACTTGGCACCATAACTAATTCCCATGTACTTTCTTAGCAGTGAATTATATGTTGGTGGTGAACCTATTGCTATGTCTGCACTTGTCATTTAAATGATTCTTTTCGATGGACTCGTTCAATGAAAATGTGGAGCCCAACACCCTTTTGGGTGTTGAGTTCCACACTTTTTATTTAGACTTGTCCATTGAAGGGAATCATTTTAAAAAACAAGTGCACACAGCAATAGGCTCACCACCAACATATAATTCACTGCCAATATTCCTTAACCCTTTATGACCCAATTAATGGCTTGTCTTTTTTTCCAAGGCTAAACCGTGTACTAGGGCAGCTGCTAACCTTGCAAGGTTGCAGTTGA
>JAMZAV010014867.1:0-13274 GCA_024449915.1 Sweltsa coloradensis | reverse complement strand
TTTTTTCAGATGACATTTGTGATGCATAGTGGCTCAAACGTTGTTAGTCTACTCACTTCTGGTACCACATAAATTAGTTTAACGCATTAACTATAATAAACAGAATGACACAGACTTCATGCAGTATAATGCACAAAAATGCGAATAATTCTATATTTAAACAAGAAAATTCGAACCAAACTTATAAACAAGTACTAAGACTGTTAGGGTACGTCAGGTGGCTGGTTTAGATCTTAATTCTTGATCAGAGATATCATTAATATTTACTTTATTTATATATATATTTTTTAATAATTGTAGATAGTAAACAAACAAAAAAGGATTCTCGATTTCCAAAAGTTTGATTTTTGAAGGTAAGGAGCCATTTTGGTTTTCTCAATATTGTTTTTTGAATTCAGCATGGTCGAATTAGTTTAAAAAGCTGTTAATTGCTTTTACGACAGTAAAACAAAATTAAAAAATGATTTCTCGATTTCCAAAATTTTGTGTTTTGAAGGTGGAAAGAGTCATTTCTGGTTTTGTCAACATTGTTTTTGAATTCAGCATGGACAAAATTAGTCAAAAAAGCATATTTAATTGCTTCTACGAAAGCAAAACAAGATTTAAAAAAATGATTTCTTAATTTCCAAAAATTTTGAGTTTTGATCGTGAAAGAGCCATTTTTGGTTTTGCCAATATTGTTTTTAGAATTCAGCATGGTCGAATTAGTTCTCACAGCATATTTTATTGCTTCTACGATAGTAAAACAAAATTTAAAAAAAAGATTTCTTGATATCCAAAATTTTGAGTTTTGAAGGTGAAGGAGCCATTTTTGGTTTTGCCAACATGGTTTTTTGAATTCAGCATGGTCGAATTAGTTTAAATAGCATTTTTAATTGCTTCTACCCATTAACAGCATAGACTTCGAATTTTGCAGACTGAATTGCCTATCTACCATGTCTTTTGAACAAATCACAAGTTCTATAACAGTTTTTTAAATATTAAATTATGTAGGCCTAATAGTTAAAATTTTATAGATTCTTTAATAAAAAAGAAATGGAATTATGCTGATGCGGTATCGTGTCCATTTGTAGTATATTACTAACACCTCGTATTCTTCTCAGCTGTTGGTGGATGTTGGAGGGAGCCGTACCCTGGCTGGAGGGCGCAAGGCACAAACATCATACAAGACCTTGACGAGATGTCGCTACACATCTTCACGTGGTACCAGAGTCTGGTGGAGCGCGGCGAGATACCTGCTCAGGTGTGTGTTCAGAGTAGAGTAGTAGTTTATTCACTATTAGATTAGATAAGTACATGGTACATAAACATAGGTTTTGTCAAGTTGGTTAAAAATAAGTACATACATGATTAATGATTACAATTAGGGATGCACACCATAATTGATAGTATCGATCGATTAACAATAATGAATATAAGTTTGATAATCAATAACCAAAATTCATTATCGACTATCAAAATATAAAATAATTGGTCAATAGTGGCACGAACCATACTCTAAATACGGAGATTATCTCAACTTTGTGCCATGTACTGGCTGGGCTGATGGTGTTACACTCGAGATTTATGTTTGGAAATGAGCTATCAGTTGTTAACGGATGCCAAACACATGACATCGAAGACAGCGGGGCAGCAAAAGGAACAAGATTTTATTGTTTTGACACACTTGAGGTTCCACTTATAGGTCAGAATAGGCTTTGTTGGTGATATCTATATTATCGATAATATCGATAATCGACGTGCTTTTTCTTTCCGGGTTGTTAACCCATGGAACGACCTGCCGCCCGCCCTTAAAGACTGCCCAGTAAGTCATTTCCCTTCCATGTGTAAGGAGTACTTATGGGAGAACCATCTACAAGTGCCGTGTTAGTTTCACGTGCTTAAGCAAGGCTCTTCGCGGCACGAGACTTCCACAAAGATATCAAGTGTTTTAGCAAAATATTTGCTAGCGTCAACGCCTTTTCTTGTTGTTAAAAAATGTAATAATAACAAGGATAAACAACAATAATAATGACATTACTTTTTTGATAATAGATAATGAAAAAAGTATCGATGTGCATCCCTTATCAAAATACAGATGATAAAAACATTATGCGCTATACACACCATAATAATGATGTACTATCGGCCTTTTTATACAATAAATGCTAAAATGCAATTAATACACAGCTTTGACATTTCTGAGAAGGTCATATTTGTGCATATGAAGTAGACCTAAGCATAAGCCTAGGGCCTATGCACCAATACAATAGACATGGGAACGGCACGAGTAACAGTTCTAGCTTGCTAGGAATTCATTAAGGCAATAGAAACCTTGGTCGAGAACAGTGGTTCCCAACAGGCGCGTCGGAACGTTTTGAAAGTTGGGGGGGGGCAAACCTGGTGCAGCTGGGGTCTGGGGCGAAGCCCCAGCCGCCGGAGGCCATTCGCCAAAGGCGAAAAAAATTTCACTATACTACAGTTATTGTCGTCATGTTTAACTGCACCGGACTCTGTTAAACGATGTTTTACATCAGCTATCTGCGATCTAAAAACTCAAAAAATGAACGTGAAGTGGCCCATTTTAATAAATTAAAACCTAATTTTGTATGTAATGACAAAGCATACAGGCAAACATATTTGTTTAATGTTTTACCCTCTTTTTAAAAAAAAAAATACTAACTGAAGGCTGTTTAGTACGTTTCATATTTAAAATTACGATATCAATTTAATCTTTAACACCATTAAACACGAAACAGTGACAAACACTACACACACTTACACTTCAGACTACACTATTTATATTATAAGAGGAATAATCTTCCCACTTGCCACTTCGCTACAATCACTACACCACTCCAAAGATGACTTTACGCATAACGATGCGACACGAGGGAACCAAATCCCAACTTGCGTCTGCCAATAACTCTAGCAAATCTAGGGATGTTTGGATTAGACGTGAGTCTGAGTCACGTGTCCACTCTCACTGAAGTGAGTGACAAACACACAATACAAGACTGGTGGCTGGTTATAAAGATAGTCGGCATGGGGTACGTCAGCCAAAATAACATTCCTGCTATTGTTGGGTTGTTTCTTCCTGGAAATGAATTGTTGACAGATCATCCGATGTTGCTTTCCCAAAAAGTAGAGTAGAAATCTTGATTTTTCAACTCTAAAATCTGCCCCCCTATGCCCCCATGGCATGAAAGTTAGGGGGGGCAATGCCCCCCTTGCCCCCCCCCTGTTCCGACGCCACTGGTTCCCAACCTTATATACCTCAAGGCTCCCCATTGCTACATTTAATCATTTCCCGGCACCCCCTACAACCAAATAGTAACTAAGCAGGTCTGGTAAACAATATATTTAAAAAATCAACAGTTTGATGTCAATGCTTTATTATGTTTATTAATCCTTTCGGTCCGAATTTCTTTCGAATTATTTAGAAGGCGGTGGAACTGTTTACTATATAAAGTACATTTAAACACTTAATTGAGAGGGCAATATATAAAAAATATAACAATATATATAAAAATAAAAAAAATCAATTTTTTTTTTATGTGGGTGAAGTAAAGTGTGCAAAACACCCTTGTCGGCTCCAGTCCGACAGAGGACCCATAAGGGTTAATCATGATACTGTAACTACATATTATAATTATTTTTTAAAGTAAATGAAAGTATAACTAGGAAGCTTCGCAAACACTTTTTCAGGCGCGTTGTTGGATGAGCGTAATTGTTTAAAAACAAAAAAGAGTAAAATTGTGATTTTCATAAGATATAATTATTTGATTACGCTCAAATTTCACACAAATTTATAATTATTCATGAAATTAAGGTTCTGTGAAAAAATAATTACAATTGGATAAAGCATGTAGGTGTTATAAGTAGAAAACATTTTTTAAAAAAAGAAAAAAATTGTAAAATTGCAATTATCATGAGATATAATTTTTTGATTGCGCTCAAATTTCACAAGAATATATTAATTCATAAAATTAAGGTTCTGTGAAAAAATCATTACAATCGGATAAAGCATGTAGGTGTTATAAGTCGAAGAAATTTAAAAAAAATAAAAAAAAATCGTAAAATTGCGATTTTCATGAGAAATAATTTTTCGATTGCGCTAAAAAACGTGGCATTTCTAAGTTCAGAGATTTTGAAGGCCTCCAGAAAATTTCATCGCTATTGGAGTATCGGTTTAGCTGGAATCGTGTTAACAAACAGCCAAAAATACAGAAAAAAGGGGGGAAAAATCATTCCGGATTTTTTCCTCCAGTGTAGTGAAATGAAATCTTCGCTTCGCTCGCTACGCTCATCCAAAAACTTGAAATTAATTGCACAAACAATTTACACGTCTATCAATGGGAAATCTGGCCTTGATGTGTCTTGAAGATGTATTTGATTTGTGGCCATATAGTGGACAAGCACACTCTCATTTCATTTCTGATTCAACTGACAGAAGTCTATTTTTTTAATTTAATGTTAGTTAAGGCAGAAAAGAAAACCCTATTCACACAGATATGAAGCTCCAGGGTTTGATTCCCCCCATAGGGGATGATGATTTTTAACTTCTGACATGGACTAAGGTCCATCAGTTTTTGGCTTAGGACTTTGTTGTTGAATCGAGTCCACTGTCTAACTTGATTGTTTGCCGGTCTTTAGTTGGTCATTGTTCGCTCATCGATTGTGTTGGTAGCTTCAAGTTTGGCTTAGTCTGCTTTAAATTTAATGTCCCCCACTGAAAATCAGTTCTGTGACTGTGTGGGTTTTCTCTAAACAAATTTATTTATTTATTGATTTATTTATTTAGTACGTAATTAAATGTCATTAGCTAGACAAGACGGGAGGGAACAGGTTTTATACCGGACCAAAGGCTTATCTAGGGCGACACTCGTTCGCCCGCAGCCAAGCGCCACGCGACTGTGCTTAGGCGACGACGAACTCCGCACTGTATACAGCAACCCGAGATTTGAGGTTTTCAGCTATCTGCCACGCCGCCCCGAAAGATTTACAATCTTGAAACTCAGTATATGACCTGATATTATGTGGTCCATGAACTACAAAAAAAAATAACCCTGATCCGATTACCCGTTCTGTGTTAAAAAAGTGCCTCAACATCGTTGAAATCCTTTCGGCTGGCTGGCTGGGGGGTTAATTGACGACTGGGATTGATGCGGAGCTTAAAACGATCAATAGGCCAAATGACGAGAGTTGGGATAGTTTCTCATTAGCCAAGTTTATGTCTGTTGAACGGCGCAACACTTATCACGCTCTAACTTTTATTCGATTCATTATTTGGACAAATCTTAAGAGGAAAAATATTTAGCAAACATATTGTTTCAAATAGCGATTTTTTCCCGAGTTTTTTGACACAGTCGTTAGCTTGTTATTACAATGTATGCACCATACATGAAAAATAATCAAAACTACTATAAGCTCTCTCAACTTCAATTGACAAAAAACTACTAATCGGATTTTGACAAGACCTTTCAATAAATTCATCTGACTGTTAAGGTCAGGATTTCCCTTTGGTTAGTTTCAAGCAAATCCGCTAGTTGGCGCTACTGGTCAAAACTACGCGGGCGTTTGAATGTGGTTTGGTTGAAAGTGCCCCGTAAAGGTAGGCAACTTCTCAGACGTCTGTGAATGGAAGGCTGCATCTCTTAGGGGTTGCGGGGTGGGGGGCGAAGGCGAGCGGTTTAGAGAAAAAAAAGGGTCTTCTTCTCTGGGTTTTGAACTATTGAATAAAAGAAAAAAGATTCTGGAAGGGGGGTCGGCCATTATAAATATTCTTTGTGTGCAAAACTTTTAAACAGACCAATTTATTTTAAAAAACCTTATCATCCACTTGCTACCTTCATAAAATCTGTCAATCTAACAACGCGCAAATTTTAAATAATTTTTGAAAAGTTTACTTTTCAAGAAAAAAAAAAATTTATTCAACAGCATTTATATGAAAAGTTGTTTGTGATAAAAACGTTCCTTGTAATGAGATGAGACACAATTTGTGTTCTTTGGGGGATAATACAATATTTCATATTTGTAATTTACTTGTATTTTCTGAAAACACTGAACAGAGATTTATTATTCGTTTTGTAAGGGTTTTAGTCACATATGTATCAATATATTTTTTTAAATAACAAGCACAATGGTACTAATCACCCGAATTTTTTCCTTGTAACGAAGTCAAAGGGGAAATGGATTTTATAATCATCTTTAAAAACAATGCGTTTAATCTTTTTCCCTTTTGTGAGATGAAATGACACAACCGATTGTTGGGAGAGGAAATGAGACAAGTAGAATCCCATTGGAAGACAGTGCACGGGGGCGAGCCTGCAGGAATGTATAAGGGTTTTTCTTTTTCCGATCATTGTTTTACATCCGTCTGCGAGGGAGGAGATTACGATGGGCCCCTAAATTTACCTTAAATTTAAACGGGAAAACACAAGTCAGTCACGACAAGTCCCCCTAAAAGCTTTTAGGGTATAGGCTACAACAACAAGATGTGTTTGGGTGATTCCGATGTGTGGATTTATATTTGGAAAAATGTTTTTACACACAAATGATAAAAAATTTCAGTCTAACACCAAAATAATTTGTCGATTGTTTAGAATTTTGCCTGTCGATTGTAACAGTTATACAAATCCTCCAAAAAGCCGAATGTGAGTTTGATGGCTAATATTGCACCAAAAATATTATTTTATTTTTTGAATAATTTTTTCAACGTTTGGAGTAAATACTTCTCTAAGTGAATGAGTGTATCTTTTGGAAATGGTTTCATATGGGTTTTTCAATTTCAACTCGGCTAGCATAATATGGCGCGTTATTTTTAAATATTGAACGGAATTTTACCCAAAAAAAAAATGTAATTAATTATTTTAAAAAATGTATTTAGACTCCCCCCCTGGGCACAGAACTTATTACGTGATGTAATTTGATTTTATTTTTACCCCTCAGATAGAAAAAATAAAAAACATTCAATCACAACATAACTTTCCAGACCCCAAGCTGTGCTTTTTTCACTTTTTTGGCGCAGATAAAACAAACTCCCAGAAAGTGGATAATGAATCAGGTGTCATAAATAATTCATGTAAGAATGAAAATACAAAATTGATAACAATTAAAATTTTATGTTCAATCTTCCCATCAGGGTATCCCTTTTTCTAGGAATACCCGATCCGATCCGAGGATACGATATTTTAATTGCATATTTAAAAAAAATAAGCAATGTCCTTTTTTGCCTTCTTAGCCAAAAAACCCCTTTGAGGATTCGAAAAAAAATAATGAACACAACAAAAAAATTTTAAGACACTATCAGTCTTTATAGCTTGTTCAATACTCGCGATCGAAATAATATACACAAAAAACCCAAAAAAACAATGACACCTAATGATGTGGGGAAGGTAGAAAATTGTGAGTAGAAGCCCCCCCCCCCCCCTAACCCCGGGGAAAAATCCCCATTTGTTTCTGAAGGAAAGGTCTTTCAATAAATATATCTTTTGTGTGCAACACCCTTTTTCGTATAAAAACCATTTGGGTGGTCCGCCACACGCTGCCTCCCCAGTTATGGATTTTCAACCTCACAATGTCAACAATTTAATAATAATTATATTTGAATATTTAAACCCAAATTTTTTTTATAAGAACACACATTATTTTCTACGATTTAGTAAAAAAATTTGTGAAAGAAGGGCAAATTCAATTTGTGTGTTGTTTACATATTTGCTACAAAAAAATGAAATGTAATTTTAAAACTCATTTACAAATGTCCACTTTATGTCCCCAAAAAACGAATACAATTCAAAACTATATACAGTATGTCTTGGCTGGAAAGCAGTTTTTTTATTTCACAAGTTTTTTTATAGAACCGAATTCAAAAACCTTGGGACGAAAAAGAAACATCTCCTATCCGCCGACCCAGTTTAGGACCCAAGGTGGATTTTTTTATTTGCAATTTTTAAAAGGGACCATGATGGGGGAGAGTGACCTCCCCTTCCAAAAACTTCGAAGCAGCCAAAAATTTTACAAGGGTTTGGGAAATGTAAATTTTTGGGTTGTTTTTAGCATGCTTACTTTTTTAGTTTGGCTTTTTTGCACCTCCCGGGCCCATGCAAAGGGCCACCGGCCATAGCTATGCGTTGCACGCTATTATAGATTATAATAAACACACACGAGAAATATATCAAAAAATAAAAAATAAAAAATTATAAAAAAAACCAGTGAAATTTTTAATAATTTACCAATTTGCTATCAATGACACTAACGAATTTATACCCTTTAGGGAAGGCGAAAAAAAATATTAATACAAATTACACATAAAAACAGTAACTCAATGAAAAAAATCAATGACACCCCGTGTCAGCACAGACAGCATATCAATAAACTATGAATAACTTTTTTCTGAAATTTTTATATTTATGACCGACTTACATATTCGTTTTATTTCAGGGGATGAAAAGGGGAACAAATCGCCTAAAACCCGGGTTTTATAACTTTACTTTTTTAAAAAGTTACTACGGGCAAAAAATATGTTTGGTGTGAAGGATGATAATAAAATATCTTTTCGCACGGAAACCCCGGACTCGGTTCGGTTTTGTGCTATGCTAGGGAGGGAAAAACCCGACTGTTTTTTTTGTCAGGGTTCTGTCGAAATTTTTAAAACCCAAAAATCTCTGCCCACACAGCCCTAGCCCCCAGACCCAAAAATCATAATAAACGTTTTCTAAATTTCTGAGAATGCCTTAAAGGGTTTTTTCTATTTATTTTATTATCTAGGGTTTTAACTAGAAAAATACAACAACCTTGTGCAAAAAAACAAATCCCATCTCTAAACTAAAGTAGAGTTGAAAAGGGGTTATCTCGGTTTTAAAAACCCATTTCTTATTTACATTTTTCTACGCATTTTAGTTTTTTTTTTCGAAGTGTTTATCCTCATATTTTTAAGGAAATATCCGATTAAATCATATCAAATGGTTATTTTATTTTTTTTGCAATTTTTTCTTAGGAGAGCTACAAAAGTGATTGAAAACATTTTAGGCCCTTTTTTGACTGAGATTGAAAACTATTGTTTAATCACAAAAGATAAAAATTACACGATTTAACTATCATTTTAAAGAAGCCCCCCTTTCAACCATTCCTTTCAGGTCCTTTCACAGGTCGTAAAAATCGCTCTTTGTATTCGTCATGCATTTTCCCACCTTTCTTCAAGCCAAAAAAAAAATTTACTTTTGGAAAGGGTTGGGTGTTGTCATTTTAAAACGTCACGACTGATAAATTAATGTATTGTGCAAAAATCAATCACAGGCCAGTAAAGTAATAAATTATTTTAATCTTATCACTTAATTGAGAGTCGAGTCAAAATTTTACACACACCCGTCTAGCCGCATTTTGGATTTGATTTTTTGAAGGCGTTTAGCTTTAGTTTATTTCAGGGTTCCATTATAGGGCCACTGGTTGTAACACGTTGAGCAAATGATAATCATTTTGAATTCAAAATGCTCGGGATTATTTTTTAGTTTAAATTTAACACGAAAATGCACGAATAATTTTAAGCGTAGCAGGGGAGGTGGGGTATCGTCGAGTTGCCCGCGCTTCAAATTCATAATATGATTTCAGTATTGAAATCACGTGGGACGTCCACATAGTGTAATTTGTAATTAGATATAAATTGGAAGGTGCTGGGGATAGCATAAATTTGTTTCAAAGTTGCATTTTTTCCCTTCCCCGCGGGACGACTGGTAAACTTCTATCGAGTTCCAAAAATCCACTCTGAGCGCTCCTTGCGGACGAAAATTTTTTTTCAATATTTTTAAACTAATTTTCACTGGGGTAGTTTGGAAACGGTGAAAGAATCTTAAAAAATTTTAAAAAGCCATTTAAAACAACCATTTTTAAAGCAATTTTAAAAAGTACAGTCCCCTTTTGTAATTTTTTTTTTGGGGCAGAAATAAAAGGTTTAAATTTTAAACAAATTCATTAATAATTTTTTTTTAAAGGCTTTTAATTGGAAATCGAAAAATATATCGTTACGTTTAAATCACAATTTATACGTTTTATATTTCAAGTTTCGAATTTCGTTTTTGAATGGGTATTTGCTCTAAATTCGCTGAAATTGTCAATTGGCAGAGTAATTAAAAGTGCATTAAATGATGTTATTACAAAATTTTTGTAATAATGTTTGGTACGATGAAGCTTAAATTTTTTTGCTTTCTAAAAAGTCAAATCGCCTTATAGCTTTATTAGTTCCGAAAGATATGGCTATTTTACTGCAAAAATATGGCAAATAATGTTCATTTCCCCCTTACCCCCAGAGGGCCCTAGTGCTAGCGAATTAACCCTTTAAAAAAATAAATAAATTATCTTTTTAGATAGAAAGGCACTGAAAAAAATTTAAAGAGGTATAATATGCAGCGTGCAGTTTTTCAACGGTTTATCCGCACGTCAAAAATGCAAATTTTTGATGAAAATACATAGGTATCTAGCATATTTGCATTGCGAAATTTTCGTTTAGGCACTTTTTATCTAGAAAGTAATTTTTTTCTTGCTAAAAAGCCAAAAGCATTTTTTTTAAAGAGGTCGTCAAAATCCAATTAGTGTTTTTTTTCAATTGAAGTTAAGGAAGCTTATAGTCATTTTTATTTTTTTAATACAGATGATACATTGTAAAAAAAGCTAAAGGCTGGTCAAAAATTCGAAATAATACTATTTTAAACAAGATTGTTTTCTAAATATTTTTCCAAATAATGAAAGAATAAAGTTTAAAAGTGTGTAAGTGAGCGCCGTTCAACAGACGTTAAAATTTCGAAATGAGGATTTTCTCAATCATTCGCCAGTTTCCCGTGCGTCAGGAGGCGGGTAAAATTTAGTCGCAATTTTTCCCCCGGGGGACGTTTTTAAGAGCCCACAGGGAAAACGGGACTTTTTTAGAACTATAAAAAATGGGACCACCTTGTAGTTTTTTCCCCAGACGAGTGGGGCTTTTTCTTTTTAAAACTTTAATTGGGGTAACAGGGGGGACTGAAGAAAATCAAATTTTTGGGTAATAATAAAATAAAATTTAAAAGGGTAAAATTTGTATAAATTGAAATTAAAATGTTTTAAAATTTATAAAAAATCAAAAACAAAAAATTTTTGGGGGGACCGTGGGAAAAATGTAAAAAAAAAACACTAAATTTTTTAAAAAAGTAACTTTCAAAAAACACAAGGGTTTAAAATTTAAAAATGGAATCACTTGGTTTTCGGTAAACATCAAAGGGCAGAGACAGTGGGAGAGGGAGAGAGAGACAGAGCGAGGAAGATAACCAGCTAGGGATGCGAAAAAGCATTTAATTTCCTAAACGTTTAACCCCTTGAAATGTTCGTGTTTGAACGTTTAACCCGTTTTAAGCCCTATTAACTAAAAAAAAAAAAACTTTAGGTGGGCGGAGGCCTAGGTTTTTCAACAAAATTCGTAATTTTGTACTTATGACCTGCCAACGAGTAATTAACAACGGTTTTATTCTCACACTCGCATTTAATGACCCGGCGCTTCCACCATGTGTAACAAGACAAGGTGCCTTAATACAGCCTGGGACCCGGCACTTCCACCAAAATTACGCACTTTTAGAAATATTTTGCCCTAATTTGTTAGCCTGTGTTTGTGTAGTCCCCAAAAGTAGGGATGCACACGATAGTCGATATTATCGATCGATAATCAATTATGAATATAATTTCGATAATTGATAAACAACATTAATTATCGATTATCGAAATATCAAATAATTGGTCAATAGTGGCACGAACCAAACTCTAAAGACGGAGATTATCTCACGTTGTGCCATGCACTGGCTGGGCGGATGGTGTCACACACAAGATTTATGTTTGGAAACGAGCTATTAGTCGATAACGGAAGCCAAACACCTGACAGTGAAGCAGCAAACGGAACGCGATTGTATTGTTTTGACTAACACATCCTACATTCCACTTATAGGTCGGAACAGGCTTTGTTGGTGATATCGATATTATCGATAATATCGATTCGATAATGACATAACCATTTTGATAATCGATAATGGAAAAAGTATCGATGTGCATCTCTATCCAAAAGTGCGTAACATTTTGTTTATATATAAAAAAAAAAAATGCGCGTTTAAATGTTTAAACAACCCATTCCTATAACCAGCTGCACACAACTCAACAGAAGTCAGAAATCCAACACTATGAGCGGCATCCAAGTCCAACTTCAAACAAACCGCCAATATCTGACACAGCAAACCCACTTTTGCAGGAATCGACTCCTTGAAAATTTTTTTATCATTCAAAGCCCATCATTCTCGCCTTGATAGTGAAACAAGCAGCAAAAAGATGTAACATCCCCCACAAATACAAAAAATTGTAAAAAAAAAACGGCAGCCAAGCTCTCCTTTAAAAGTCTTCGGCTGTGAATGCTGTGAAATATAGAAGTTGAGCCAGCTTTTCAGTCTTTCTCCCAAGTTTCGCATTGAAAAGCAATGATCATTTCGGCTGTTGACGAGTGCCAAGCCAACCATGTGTGTGGTAAAAAAGTAAAATTTTAAAATTCAAAATCATTAAAAAAGTTATTTGGCCATTGACTTTTTAGAGTTCTTGTAATGAACCAAAGTCAATTGTCAAGCAATTTTTTTATGATTTTGAGTTTAAAATTTTTACTTTTTAGGGCGCGACTAGCGTAGCGGGAGCGGCCTAAAACCTTGTCCACACTTAAGTTCACTTTAAGTCCTTCCCACTTTAAATGAGTCATTTAAAGTTACCGTGCGTCTACACTGGAACAATAATCACCGCCCGTGATTTAACGTCATTTATGAGTTTAGATGGCAATGACCAATCAGCTGTATTTGTTATTATTTTTCAGCTGTTTTTCAATGTCAATTAAACAATGAATTTCGTCACTAGAGAAATTTCGTCTTTTCTTCTTATCTTCTTTAGAATTTTGAGACGTGATTAAAGTTACAGAGTGGGCTATTTCGGGCTAAAGTAATGTCACAAACTCTGAACATAACCTTAAAATACTAGTTGTCCCGCCATTTCAGAATCAAGATACGGTAAATCGATTATTATAAGCTCCTCACTTTAAGGTGGGAAATCTAGCTATGTAGTACCAAATTTCTTCACTCGAGCGCTGCACACCGTGACATTTACGTGAGGCTGCGATCTAGGTTCTAAATAAGAACTAAACATAGTTCACGACTTCTGTGAAAGATAGCGTTGTTTTGCGCATGCGCACTCCATTCATTTGTCGGCGGGTGATTCAAATACCCTGATTTCTATTGGTTGTCCTTGAAGAT
>JAMZAV010014866.1:0-13634 GCA_024449915.1 Sweltsa coloradensis | reverse complement strand
TGAATACTCAGTCATCAGAGAGGGTCTAAACGTATAAGTGCACACTCTTGAGCATTGCACCGGACAGGTAGACCTTGTGCCATGAAGAAGTCCTTCAGGAAATATATAGTTACACTTTTCTAAACGTGTGTAATATAGCAAGAGAAAAAAGAGACGGTGTGGTATTCTCTTGAGCAAGCTGGGTTTATAGTATCACGGAGCGTGCATGATATTGACCTGCGCGGGACTATGATGTGACTGTACTGTGCATAAATACTCTTAGGGTGTGCATGCGATGTGCTTTCTAGCTCAATCAACTCGATCAAACCTTATTTCAAATTATCTTGTGGATGAAAATATAATAACAATGCAAACTATTTTAATTGCTCCTTAAGGCTATTCGACCGCGTTTTTCTATTTTCCAAAATATGCTACCAAATCAAAATATAGTGAATGGCTTTGAAACCTGTCTCTTTTAGAAAATCAAAACTATATATTTTTTTAATTTTTCCGATCCGGTACACGGCCAATATTGCCACATCAAAATAATTTCAAACTTCAATTCGCCAAGGCACACCATTCAACGTAGGGTATTGTGTTTTTGTGACATTAATTTTCAACTGGTTTTCGAGAGGCTGATTGAGAGAAAAAAGATTTTTTAAACAATTGTCTTTCCTGCGAATTTTTTCGTTTGGCGGTACAAATCGGTACAAAATACCGCCAAACGAAACAATTCGCAGGAAAGACATTTTTTTAATATATCTCAGTCAGCCTCTAGAAAACCAGTTGAAAATTAATATCACAAAATCACAGCACCCTACGTGGAATGGTGTGCCTTGGCGAATTGAAGTTTGAAATTATTTTAAGGTGTACCGGATCAGAAAAATTTGAAAAAATAGTGTTGATTTTCTAAACGAGACAGGTTTCAAAGCCATTCACTATATTTTGACTTGGTAGCATATTTTGGAAAATAGAAAAACGCGGTCGAATAGTTTTAAGCATTATTTTATCAAGAACAAGACAAGTTTTCTTCACTTCAATAATATTGAAATATGTGTTCACATTCTTCTCCGCTCATATTTTTGAAAAGCATTTATCTTTGACAATGTTGTTCGTGGTTAACATAAAAATAAATTACTAGAATATGATTCTTTCGTTATAGTCGTTCTACTTAATAGCTAACAAAATATTATAATCAGTTTAAAGGTATTGTTAAAATTTTAAATATATATACATATAAATGCAAGTTGTTCGTGTAAGTAAATAAAATGTCATTGTTATTCTGTGTCTGAAAGGTCAACATTGATTAAAAAGGCATAATATGGTAATAAATATACTGAATCTACTACTATTTATTGATGGATACAGTGGTGGATCTAGGACATTATCATGGGGGAAGGGGGGAGATTCGCGCGTTCATGTACATCCGTGGAAAAGGCATGGGAGCCCCCCATTAATTGCGGCACTGACTAATTTTTTTGATACAGATTTTTAAAGTGCATTTGGTGCGTTTTAGGAAAATGTGGTGGACTGAATGCAATACCGAAACAATTTGTAGCTTATGTGCGTTAATTTGTTTTGTCGTCATGTCGAACAAAATTCATAGCATACGTGCTACAATACAACCATGCAGCCCTTGAATCTAACAGGCCGTGCCTTGCTGTAGCGTGCACAATCACATCCCGACCCACACACAACTTCACTCCCTCCCCTAACGCCCTACGTAATTATCAATTATCATTCTTTCTAGGGTGGCCTTTTATATATATATACTATTGTAATATATGCCGTTCGCTACGCTGTTTGCACAATAAAATAATAAAATATTATGGAATAATATAATATATTTTATTTTTAAAGAATCATGGGGGGCGATCGCCCCACCGCCCCCCTTGTATCCTCCACTGGATGGATACGATAGTATTTTATAATTGTTTTCCGGGTTACAATAATTATAGAACCTTGCACTTCAGAGGTTTTGACTTTTTGTAGACAGTCGGTGCCGTCGGCAGAGATTTCAGAATGGCATTTACGTCTATTGTTTGATATAAACCAATTTTTTAATCAAAGTTAGTAATTTAAATGGATATTGTTTGTAATAAATCATCTAAATTGTTTTTTAACTCTTCCTTCCTCCATTTTCCCGTATAAAATATTGTACACCATTATTATTACTAATTTCGTTAAATGTAAGCTGCAAAATGGATTATATTATATGTTAGTATAAGTATAGAGCCCAAGACTCAGAGGTATTTAAATTAATTACATGCACAAATAAAAATAAAATTTTTCTAAAATTACATCGCGACTCGTACGTAAAGGTTGTACGTATAGAACAATAAGAATAATCAAACTCAGGACAAAACTGTTTCTTTCCCATGCATGTTCATAGTATAATATATGAAAATGCACATTATCTATGGAAAACTCACAACGTGGTAAACGAAATGTTTGTCGCGTGTGTCTAACAGTACGACCAAAACAATCTATACGTATAGAAAACAACTCTAACAAAAGTAATAAGAAACAATATTAAAATCAAAATCAGTATGTAAAATGTGAGAGAGTTGACCTTGACATTGCAAATTTAAAAAACTGCATTGTAAATTATATGCATGGTCGTGTTTTGGATCTCACCTAAGTCAACTCAAATATTTACGGCACTGTCAAATAATAAATATAATTCTAAATCTACTGGCTTCTTCACGCGATACAAGCTCAAAAATCATATTTCTACGCGGGATATATAGGCCTATGCTATAAGCGGACGATATAGCGAAACTAGGGTCGTAGATCTGAAACTAAACTATTGCAAGTTTATATAAACCAACAGTGTTGTTTTGGCTGGTGAATGTATGTGGCTATATATAATAGGTTATATCTTGAAAATAGGATCTTTAAGCATTGTATTATACCACATTATAAACAATCTCTTCCTTAATAACCGGATGATTTGTTCTGGCTTCTGGGCCAGTGGGCTAGATCACGAGTGGCGTGACAATTATTCTTGCCAACAAAAACGTCTTGAACAATTTCCGTTTCTTGCTCTTTCGTTGTCCAAAAACGCTTCACAAAAGGTAGAGAGAGTGAGAGATTGATTGATTGATTGATTGATTGATTGATTGATTGATTGATTGATTGATTAACGTCTTTATTAAGGTGGGATTAAGGCTAGTGAAGCCTTATCTTCCATCAAACTGATCTTAGTGCTTCATAAACGACAAAAATAATTACATTTAATTGTTACAGCTTATCCTAGATATTAAAGTAAAGAATATTCCATACATACTGTAAATGAAACTATACTGGGGAAACGCCAAAGCCCGTTGTTAGACGAGTGAGTGAGCCATGTGTTGAGTCCCCCGGGAAACGCGGTAAACATTCCTTTCTTCCCCCTACCTTAGGCCCCCTAGCCTATCATAAGGCTACAGTGGAGCATTATGGCCAAAACTATGACCTAAACTTAAATCCCCCATTATTTATACGAATATTATAATCAAACAACGACTTTGGCGTTCCCTAGTCGAGTTGGCTAAAGCGCCCTTATAGCCGAAATGTGGGAGACGTGGTTAAATAGTCGGGAAAGATTTTGTAATTTCTGGATTGTATTTTTGAATTATTTAACAGTTTTGAAATGCATATAACGCAGTGAATCCATCATCTGTGACAATACTATGGAAAACATAGCCAGTTCGAAATACGTGAAAATTTTGGGCAAGGGTTTTTACTCAATCTACGAGCGGAATTTGGGGGTCCCTTGACGTCCAACATTCGATTAACCTTGGACACGGCTTTTCACAGCCGGGTAAATAACCAAACAAAAAATATTATTTCAAAATGAAAACCATTGTCGTTAAAAATAATTCCTACACATTTCAACGAATTTTTCAGTTTTTTATTTCTTGCAGGTTTAAATCGCAACGGATTCTGCTCATTTTGTTAGCGTTTCTCAGTTACCTGGTCACGGATGTCTGTTTTAAAATTTCAGCTCAGTCTATTTGGCCGTTCGGCCTATGGGAACCGGCAGAAAACCCATTAACATACATTTAACACACAGAATTAATCACAACCAAGGCCCGATCGAGTAGCTTTTGTAGACTACGTTCGCTGCGCTCATCGTCTAAAAAACCAAATACGTGTATAAGCTTACTTACATAAAAATGAACTTATATTACTGTTATGAAGTTGTGTATGTGCGTTGTTAGCACAAAAACAATTTTATCTTTTTTTCAGAAAAAAAAGAAGCAAAATTGTCGATTTTGATACAAATAAAACACAATACAAATATCAGCTTCGTTAAAAGAAAGCTCTCATCTCGGGGCCCCCCAGTACGATTTGCTTATAGCAATTGCCATAAAACGGCTTAAGAACTAACACGGCTTAGGTGAAGTATTGGCCTACAATAATAATTATGGTATTTTTGAAATCTCTGCTCCCACAATTCTAACGTTTTGTAAACAGACTTGTTTTCAGAAGTAACTTTTGTGGCAAGATGACGGTATATCCGCGAGTAGATACATTTAAAGAGACTTTTTTTTAAAATATTTATATTGCTCAAAGTTACCGTATAATACTACCGTAAATGCTAATGTTATGGGTTGTGATTATCGCAACGTGTGATAATAGCTGCCCAATAGAATTTTTCGATGGAGGTATTTCCTAGTATTTCTTTAGAGACTTTTGCCATTAGCCGTAGCCCGTCCGTCGGAACGCATACTGTAAGGGAGTAGGTTCGAAGCTCGCATGGGGCCCATAGATCTACGTATTGTCCCTTATCCTCACTTACTACTATACCAAGATAGCCAGTCACGGCTCACGACATATATTCAATTAGTAAGATGGTGTGTGCTTTGTACAAGATGTGTGACCAAACATTACATGTAGACCTAAAATTAAGAGAGGTATTACCAAAATATCACGAATTCATTCTGCATTAGGGGTATAATACGTTTACTTATTTAGCTTTGCTGTCGTGTTACTAGGGTAGTATAAAGAACCGCAACTCAAAGACTTGCAAATAACAGATTATCATACGCTATATTATAGATAGACCATCCTAATTATGAACATATTATGAATCCTTATGCGATTGAATTGCTCAATTAGGTTATGGATTTCTTATGCGGTTTTAGTCCTAGCACGATTAGGGCTGTGCGGGTAGAGATTTTGACAGTCGGATCGGGTACTAAACTGCTACGGGGTTTCGGGTCGGGTCGAGTATAGGGATAATACGGCCGTTATAATACTGTATTTTGAAAATGGACATTAAATTCTTCTTGTGGAGAATTTTACATTAAAATTTTTTCTATTTTATTTTCTATTGTCTGGATTTATATTGAATGGCATTTGGTATATAATGCTGCAATTAAAATTGTCTGAACCGGCACCTCCACCAATAGTTTGAAAATCCTACACCGGTCTCTCCACCATCCCCACAAATATATTTATTTTTACCCGAAAATCGGGCACCTTTCTTAAGCGATCAGGTCATCCCCAAATACCCGACCCGACCAGAAATTTCGGGTACCCGCACACACACCACTAAACACGATTCATATATGATATGTATGCGATTGTATAGCCTCGATCTCCACCATGCAGGCACAAACCGATCGCGGACTCCACTAAACACAAAACTAGAACGTCATTAGTGCGACGGAGGGGGTTGAGTAGACTTACTTGCGAATCTGGGGTCGCTGGTGGTGGCGCCGTACCATCCTGCCGCGGCGCTGTTTCGCATGTCGCCATAGTGAGACGATATGTCGGAGCCGTTGCAGTATTGCGTCGGGAACTGGTGGTGCACGGCCCCCACGTGCATGTAGGGGCTCGCCATCAGCTGGGGCCGTGGGACTGTGCGTGGCGGCGGCGGCCGTGCCGTTACTACCACTGAGCCGGCCGTGCTGCTCCGGTAGGGCGAGGGCGGTTGCAGCTCCAGCTTGCGGTACGACTCTTCGATGGGGCTGAGGATGTCGGTGACGGAAACGGGTCGTGTGCGGATGGTGCTGGTGTTGGGGCTCAGGGACATCGCCAGGTCGGCACCCTTGAGCTCGGGCAGGAAGCCCTTGCAGGTCCGCCGCCGCCGAGCGGGCGAGCGCCCCCGGCCTCGTCCAGGGGGAAGCTCGGGCGTGGACACGACTGCTGGGAGAGCCAGGGTTGCAGAGGTCCCCGCGACACACCAAAAACAACAACTAAAGTCTTCAAGCGGCTTCCAGCACTCTTCCGACCGGCTCTTACACAAACCCCCATACCACAGTTAGCAGCACCTCTTCAAATCTAGAGCTCTTCTCTCCCTGGGAAAGAGACTGTGGGCAATAACTCAACCGTGACAGGAGGGGCGTGGCTTAATCAGAGCCAGCCAATGGAGGGGCGAGCGTCGACCCCGGGAGTCACCATCACTCGCAACAAGTCCCGCCCCTCGAACTTGAGGGTTTTTTTTACGGCGCTCGAGCGGCTTTATTGGGGCCCAAGCCGCACATCTCGGCTCTGGGTAAAAATGAATTATGTAAGTGCATGTGTGATCTAAATGTTTGATATGTTATTGGACTTGGAGGCAGCTCGCTACCTCGGGACGTCTAGTCGACTAAACAGGGCTAGACGTAAGGTAATAGATGGTAATAGCATCGTTTTAGACGTTGACGTCGATGTGAGTCCATGAATAACAATTACATGTATCCCTCTGTGATTTACATATTTCCACAAATCAATTAGAAAACAATAATTGCACATATGGCCAATTAGTCTCAAATGAAGGAAACGTTTGCACAGAACTCTGTTTCAACATTGTTACTTATCAGCTATGTACAAAAAATAACATCTTCTAAAACGTGTAGAAAATGTTTTGCGTCACACATAACATCATGCAACCACACGGTACGGGGGTGATGCTATGGCAATGGCACAGTTAAAAAGTGGTTAGTTTACCATATAACTATATTTAGGGTTGTGATGTGCTCGTGTTGATAATATTGCACAAGAGCGTTACGAAGGGTGTGTGTTGCGTCGGGTGGGGTAGAGGGGGACGAAGTTATGAACAAATTAGCAGGGGACGACAATATAGGCGGGAAAAGTTTACCGGTGTGCGGCGGAGGGTGTTGAAAGTTGGTGGGTTGGGGCGAGCTGTGAAAGATATATATTTATGGTCGCTTAGATGCAATTTTACCACTAAAATTTTATACATAATGCGTGGTGGGAAAATATATGGAGTAATATTTCATGGGGGTAGGTCTCAACTGTCATATAAACACATTATTTTGTGAAGGGAAAATCCCCTTCAAGTATACAAAACTTGTTTAGTTGATTTCTCGATCAGTGAATCGCTTGGGTAAAAATCACATAAACGGATAAACTGTTTTTATTGGCTACATTTAGAGCTTGAGACAATATTTATTATTGAGATTAATCCGGCACTCATATTTTTATGGAAAACGTTGTGTCCTATGAAAACATGACATAGTCAAGTGAAGCCCTAGTTTTATATCATGACGCGTGCTCTAAAGGGGAGAAGAAAGAGACGAGATTAAGAGAGAATCCAATGTGTATACTCTTTTTGACTGGAGTAATGTGAGTGTTTTCTTTACTCCTTTGATTGAGATATTATAGAACACATCAAGAAGCGGCCTGCGTGGCTCTACTCGTCGTGAAGAAGAGCTCGTGAAGTGCCGTTAAGTGGGTGGATATCATCTGATCTCGAGCGGGAGTCCTCTAATGTCTCTTGGGGTGTGTAAAAAAGCCTCTCAGCGGGGGACTTGAGGCGGCCAAGACACTGCATCATTTGCACGCGCTAACCTAGACATAGCACCTGCATTCTCTTACAAACTAGTACCCCGATTACTGGAGTTAGGCATTCTCAAAGTAACAATGAAAACAATTACAATATTATCGTTTTAATAACATCATTACAATGTACTTAAATGCAACACACATAAATACGGCGAGCGAAATTAGTTACACATATTATACTAGCAATAATAAAAAATCAAGTAGGGTAAAATAAAAGGGATACAACCTAACATGTTAATGCTGTTCTCGAAATAAATACAAAACATTAACAGTGATAATAAATACAAAACCGTAAACTTGATAATGTGAACTTTCGAAACTTTCGAAAGCCAATCGAAGGGAGAGTCATTAAATATTACGAATATTATTTCAACTCTTCAATTATCATTTCATGACTGGAGCTTAAAGCGATATAAACTAACATTTTGAAATTTAAATTATTCCATGGTAGATGATTGTAGTACGATACTGGAGCCCCAACTTACCGGAAAATAAACAATTTTGATAGGTAACAATAAATATACGAAATGATTGCCCTCGATTAAAAATCACAAAAGTAGCGGTGCAAAAGGTTGTTTTCTGAGCTGACCCAATAGCAGCGGTACACGTAGCAGCAGCGCTCAAAAGTCGACCTGTCTCGGAAAATGTTGATGTTTACACATTAATTTAATTATCAACGAAGAACAGTAGAAGTTATAATAGTTGTTTATTTAAAATTAAAGGTATCTACTATTTAATTACCTTCATAAAAGTTGGCTTTGACTAAATATTTAAACATGTTTATGATTATTGCAAATACAAAACTATATGTGCATTAAGCTTCCCATTGCTTTAAAACATGTTGTTGATATTAATATTGTTTTTGCTTAATAAAGTGACCTCGGCTAAAACATCAGATAATTAGCAAGCGTTTCAACTTGGCCAGTTGGCCTTTATGACTGTATATGACGATTTTCAGATGAGCAAATAAATTTTGAGATAATATTTCAACAGTTTATTTTTACAAAATGTGCAATTTCAAGATTTTACACTAAAAGACACTATTAATTATGAAACCCTGCTATAGACGTGTGTGGTTCAGATGAAACGAACTCGTACCAAAGATTAGCTCGTAATTAACACGGGTTATGCTGACCCGGCGCCTCCACCAAATTCGAGATTTCCTTTTAAAACGAGTAAATTTCGAATAGTAGTTGATATTTTAGCTTCTGAAGCCGCGTTTTCAAGTTGGCAAACGAATAAAAACGAACAGGTTCTATAGATAAATCACGATGGTACAGGTCCGCGCGATCAGCGAAGGTTGAGAACAAAGTGAACATTTTATCATTTGTCGTTCGCGCCGCGTTATTCTCTCCTCTATACATTTAAACGAGGCATTACGGACTCAATATACAGATTTAAGATGGATCATCGAAATACATTACGACAGTTTGATGATTATATTAATTAAAAAAGTGGTCTTGTCTTGAAGGTATTTTTTGCTCAACTTGCATGGGCAAGAGCCTTTAGCAAACCAATTTTTCAATGACATAAATCGATTACAAATCAATCACACTTAAGTATTCAGATATAGTACAAAATATAACAGTTCGGAGTTTAGTGGCAGAAACGTAATATGTTTACCACTTGATTCACATAATGCTATTCCAGAGCACTTTACCGATATTTTGAAAATCAAAGGAAAATGGCTGAAGGTTGGTTGAATGGAAGAGGAACTTGAATAAAAAGAAAAAATGGACGGGACAATAGCTCCCCTTTCGCCATTATAAGCATGTTTTGGGTCAATATAAAAAGTTAAGTTCTAGGTGCAATAAGTCTTACTTAATTTTGAGCTACATTTTTTTAACTGATAAAACACACCTTTGTCTCCGCTACGAGTATAAGGGAAAATAATTTTCTGAAATAACATTTGATGTACGATTTTTTTCGTCCACCGGTTCAAAACTCTTTATTTGTACCATATGACAAAAAATTGCACATCGAACATTATTTCAGAAAATTATTTTCCCCTACTAAGAGAAGAGACAGAGGTGTGTTTAAAAAAAAATTGTAGCTCACAAGTAAGTATTCCACCTAGAACTTTACTTTTCTTATTGACCCAAAATTTGCATATAATGGCCGTCCACAGAAAAAACTTCAAGTTCCTCTTTTATTCAACCAACTTTCAGCCATTTTACTTTGACTTTCAAAATATTGGCAAGATTGCTCTGGAAAAGCCTTAATTCAAGACAAATTTGTATATCGTAGATTGGTTATAAGCCTATTAATTCTTGATTGTTGTGAAAAATATAAAAATTTACTAGAATTTAATAGAAAAACATGCTGATATTTATTGTTTATGCTCTGTATAAATATATGTTCCAAATAAAAACTTAATTAAAGTGTTTCATAATGTGTTCAAAAACATTAATGAAATCCTTGATTGCAGTTTAAGGTTGTACATTTTACATTGAGGTCATGTTTAGATCTTATTAATAATATGCACCTTAATTTCATTACCTTTGACGTTCAACATACACTGAACAACGTACCGTAAATTTATCGGTTTTCTCATAGAAGATGCATGAAGCATATACTAGATGGCAGGTGCCTTTATTCATAGTGTAGATCTGTGCATCGTAAAGTAATGAGCTACTAATTGCTTGTCTGTAATCTACCGAGTGGAAACACTACCGTGCGTTGTCGGGATAGTTGAGCTGGGTGTTAATCGCAAGAGCTGCATTACTTTCATTCCTGAAAGCAGATTCGCATTACGAGGTTAGCCGAGCGAACACGATTGCCGAGTAGTTCCTACTCGGGTCACGGCTTCGAGAAACGAATGTTGGATGCGAAAGACGTTGGAATATAGTATTTAGATGGATGGGATGTTTAATGGAGAACGCGTTCGTTATTACGAGAAAGAAACATGGTAACAGTCGTATACATTGCTGTTGCAAATACTTTAGTCGAGTCCTCTAATATCGCCAGCCAATCAGCAGTTGGTTGATTAATTTGACACATTAGAGGTGGTTTAGTTTGGTTGCATACAGGAATAGGATGACTCTGTTCGGGAGGTTACGAGGTCGTTTTCCAGATAATTAATTCATGTTGTATCAATTTGACTTAGCAGTTTAATGAAGTTGCAGCGATCCTAGGAATCACGCGTTACTTTCCTTATAGCCTTTCAGTGCAATTTTTACTTTAAAAATTAATTTACTTGAAGTGTCTGTTCAAAAGTACGTTCATTGGCATTTAAAGAATAGTATTTATTTTCTTTTGTTTTTAATGTATCAAATTAATTATATTTTCGATTTTCTAGAAAGTTATTCACTAAGTTTGTAACATTGCTCGTTAAAAGTTACCGCGTGATAAATTTAGCACTTTAGGCTTAGGCCTACTTTAAAAAGTTGTAACTCAACTCTGCTCTAATCCGTCGGGCCAATACATGTACGTACACAATACTCCAGTATGAACAACTTTCAATACAAACCAACCCCTGATATAAGTATAGCCTAGCTATTGAATCAGACAAATGGGAAGTTTCGTGTTTTACTCCAATCCAAATAAAAAGACAAAAATATTATGATTATGTGATATTAAATTTTTAACGGTCTGCTACAAAGACAGGAAAAATTGATTTTGCAGACTTTTGTCACATAAAAAACATCTTATTTTACAACTCAACAAAACATACAAAGCTTTGATTCAAATGAATGCCAATGCTGTCTATTGTTATCATTTGCAATCAATTTGACTGTTGGCGAATCGATTTCTTCGAAATTATAGTAGTAGTAGTAGTAGTAGTAATAGTAGTAGTAGTAGTAGTAGTAGTAGTAGTAGTAGTAGTAGTAGTAGTAGTAGTAGTAGTAGTAGTAGTAGTAGTAGTAGTAGTAGTTTTTTTTTTTTGAATTGTTCTTTATTTGGAAAAAATACAAAATACAACAATTTCAGACTCCGCAAAACTACTTACGTAGCTTGTCTGCAGAGTCTCTTTAACAACAAAACATATATAAACAATATCTCTGACTCTCATTTTGTCGTGATACAATAAATTCAGATAACAAAAAATGAAAAACATTCTAAAACTAAAGAGTAACACAATAGTATACAATATAAGAAACATTATTAGTAGTAGTAGTAGTAGTAGTAGTAGTAGTAGTAGTAGTAGTAGTAGTAGTAGTAGTAGTAGTAGTAGTAGTAGTAGTAGTAGTAGTAGTAGTAGTAGTAGTAGTAGTAGTAGTAGTAGTAGTAGTAGTAGAAGTATTTTATTATAGCACATTAGCTAATTTAGTAGTATTACAAATTACAATACAATACATAGAACACATATTTAAAACAATTACAGAGCATACATGAACAAATCAAAAACTATAATAATGTACACACTACACATGAATATCCTATAAACAAACATACCAAATTTTACTATACAATATTGCAATACATTTTATTACGGATATCTAAACATTCCCTTAAAAATATTCTACAATGGATGTACACTACACTGAGTACCCATTTATCCGACAAGTTCAAACCTAATAAATATTCATAGGAACTAGTGGGATATAAGGCAATTCAATCTGTATTAAATCCCTGGGCGCAAAACATAGTGTCATTCGTACATAATACTTTATGTTGTACATTCTGTATTTTCAAACCGGAATTTGAAGTGTACACTCACAACTTGGGTATAATTATCCCAGAATCCCCTTTTCTCTGAGGAAGAGGCATTAGGCTAGCTTTGTCCTTAATTAATTTACAGCATAGTCTTCTAAAACTATGGACAGAAGAATCATCTCTTATTTTCAATGGAATTCTATTAAAAATTCGAATAACAGCATTCCTCTTTTTCTTTCATAAGTTGGACATAGGAACGAAGATTTTCGTGCATGTTTTTTATAATTAATTTCGCGATTCCTTGATTTCAATTTCTGCCTACTTCCATGCCCGTGTCTTTGTTTATGACGGTATCACTTAGTTTTTTTTAGTTTCTCTCTTTTTTTCTATTTTCCCTTTACTTTTCCATGTGCGAACATTTTTGTTGTGTATTATTTGATTTTTTATTATTTTTTAAGTTTAGTTTGATGAGATCCTCCAATCCCCTTCGCTTCGCAACTTCGTTGTTGCAAATAGGTTATAATTGTTTTTCTACCAATTTGTAAATGTCATAACTTATACCAGTTTAAACGGTAACTAACTATAACTATCATCAAATTTCAAATTAACTATTGTCATTAAATGAATGTCATGAATGCAATTTTATCTTAAATTAGCATCAGTTAAGAGTATTATTTTGCTGTATTTGTACAGCGGCTCTGCTTTGATTTCCCTCTTTATGACATTTTTATTGAAAATTTTATACCTTAATAATATATTGCCAATATAAAATGGAAATACTACAACAAGTAGCTAATAATAACACTTGTCACTGTTGTGATGAAAATACAAATAGTAAATAGAGTTACATATGGAAACTATAATAATATTATCACAAGCTCCAATAAACGCAAGCGAACTAGTGCGAATGGTCTGGGAACGTTCTAACGCTGGTCCATCAGAATCCCGAAGCTGTTATCGCATTCATTGTCCTCTTGAATCACAGGCCGCGCTCTGCGGGGCTCCCGCGCGCCGGAAGCTCGTCGCACCCCTCATCAAGCGCGAGCCATTGTGCAAGCAAACGTTTATTAGGGGATAGCACACACAAGATTAGAGGTTACGTATACAAAATTGGGGACCGCGTAAACTTCTCACAGATATTCTTGCCACACGGAAACCTGCCACACACCCAACTGCGGTCACCGTAAACCCGCACAATGACAGAATTGCTCACATGTTCACCCTCTCATGATTACATTCAAGAAGCCCATTGTAATATTTGCACCTGCATCTAACAAACT